>PVKS010017958.1:0-40998 GCA_004027875.1 Aplodontia rufa
TTTGACTTGGGCTGACCAGGAGTGCCTGAGGATGCCTGAGGATGCCTGAGCACCCCAGCCCAGGTGGTATGGACCAGAGACCTGGAGAGATGAGCGAGGGCCAGCATGATCAGAGAGCATGGAGGAAGAAGTGCATAGGGAACCAACAGCATGAGCTTCCAATCCCCTCTTTCCCACAGGATCCACCTGATGGCTGGCAGAGTACCCCAGGGGGCTGATAGAGCCGCCCTCAGGGGTGAGATGGAGAATGTTTTTCTGGAGAACTTGAAGCATGCAGCTGGGGTTTTGGCTCAGGTGAGAGGTGGAAATACATGTGTAGGGAGTGGGGTGCACAGTAGAGATGAGGCACTGGGGTGAGCACTGGCCCTGGCTAGATGGACAGGTGAGTGTGCTGGCCAGTGACTGACTGATGGGGTACAAACCTGGGAAGGAGTTCTATTCTTAGCATTCAACATGGTGTTAGGAGAACCTCGTGGGACTGCTGGAGCCCATTAATACTCGCATCACAGACCCCCAGTACTTCCTGGATACACCCCAGCAGGGTAGGTAGGACTCAGCCTTGTTCCTCCTGTCCCTCTTGATTCCTGTGCTCTTTTTCGAGTCTCACGGCCTCCCTCCCTGGCTTCTCTCCCAGCGGCAACCATCTTACGGAAGGTCGGAAGACCCAACCTCCAATTACAAATGGTGAGTGGGAGAAAGATGGCGCTTCTCAGAGAGCCGTGTTCTCCAAATCTGGGAAATCTGGTAGGACGCCCCAGAGAGGTCTAACTATAACATTCTCTTCCTCAGGATATATTCCACTGGCAGATCATGGATGGGAACCTGACGGGAAATATCCGGGAGTTCCTGCCCATTATTGGTGAGAGGGCTCCCTTCCTTTGCACCTTCTTGGTCTGCTGTGCTGCTTCCTCTGCCTGTACACCCTGTCAACACCAACTGTTCCTCAGGCCTCAACAGGAGCCTGGCCCCATGTCCTTGCACATCTGTCCCTAGGGCATGTACAGGTGGCACAGGTCCCGGGTCGAGGAGAGCCAGGGAGCCCTGGAGAGCTGCATTTTCCCTATCTGTTCCAGTTGCTGGAAGATGAAGGCTATCAGGGCTTTGTGGGTTGCGAGTACCGGCCTCAAGGTGAGGCTCCAGATGTGGCCTTGGGGAAAGAGTATTTAGGGGGACATGTATTGGACAGGGGCTGTTTTTCTTCTAGTTGGTTGAGATGGCATTGTCTCCATTTCACTGCAGGAGACACAGTAGAGGGTTTGAGCTGGCTACGTTCATACTGGGAAAAGAGGGGCCACCCACGAGCTGTCCAGTGAGGTTCTGCACAACCACCCACATGCCTCTCTGGGGCAATGAGTGAGCACCCTGAGTCTTCTCCTTTGAAATAAAGACAGCCTGCTGAACATTTTCATGCATATGTTACAGGGGTGGAGGACACACAGTGTCTAATGCTTGTTTCTTTGGGTTGCTTCCCTTCCATTGAGAAGGAACACACAACTCATGCCCAAATCCCCCAGTTGGTGCCAGAGCTGCTGAGGGAAAAGGATAGCTTTTGCGCCTTCCTCCTCATTAACACATGAGGAACCAGGGTCCAAGAGGAAAGGGACTTGATGCTGGTCACATGTGCTTCATGTGAAGCAGAGCTCAGATGGGAACCAAGGTCTTATGTCAATAGCAATGTCTGGCAGTGATGTCCAAGTGGGAATGAAGACCAGAAGGCTAAGATAGTGACCAGTCTGGAGGCAGGATTCCGGTAGAGCTCTAAGGGCTGAGTGCTTATCACCTGGTGTGAAGAAATCCCAGGACTTAAGCAGGTAGAAAGGAAAGAGTCATCATTTCTTGTAACGTCTAAGGAACATGAGGGGATGGGTGCCTCAGGAAGTTGATCTGACCCTCTGGAGTCCTGAACTGGTCAGCAGCTGCAAGTGTTTGGGGAGGGTAGTCCCTGCTTGCAGGATATAGCAGCAAATCCTTTAGACGTATTCACAAAGACTTTGGTGTCAGGGTGCAAGCTCGCCCTGGAGCCTGGAGGACTGATTAATTCTGCTGTAGGCAGGCAATCTTACAGATCCATGATTCAACGAACAGTGGCATTCAGTGGTCCACTACCTCAGAGGAGGCGGGTCCAGAGGGTGAAACAGGCTGTATTGATGACAGACTCCAAATGGTGATAGGTGGAGACCAGCTGGGCAGGGGGGCTCTCACTGTCCTGAGGCTGCACTGGGAAGGGCTCTCGGAAAACCACTGTCAGAGACTGTCGGGAACATGGTGGGCAGTGAGAGAAGGCCTTGGGTTAAGGACAGGGAGAAGGGTTCAAGGAAGAGTGGGCACCCCCAACCTCAGTAGGCTCTGAGGTGGATCATTTGTAGTATAGCCTCCCACTGGGCTAACAAGGTTCCTGCCCCGGTTCTCACCGTCTTTCCCAAGTGGGAGTCCAGAAACACTAGCACAAAACAGTCAGTGAACTTCTGATTCAGCACAACCTGCAGTGACAGATGACATGACATGAGGAGTGAAATCTGTCTCATGGGGTGGGGTGGGACGGTGGTGGTGGTGGGGTTTCAGACTTCCTGCAGGGCATCCTTTGGTCATGGCAGGAAAAGGAAATGCCAAGTCCAGCTGGACCATGTTTTTACACGGAACCTCAGTCCATGTGCTTGCTGTCCTGCCAATCAGCCTGTCCGACCCTCCTCAGAACGATTCTGGAGGCCTGCACAGAGCCTGGCACAGTGCAGTCAACCAGTAAAGGAGAGTTCACCATCCTTGGCATGATCCATCCTCCTTGCTTCCTGTTCTAGGTTTCTTCTCTCTGGTCCCACCCATGGAACTGTCCCCTTGATGTATAGGTACTCTCTAATACTTGGCTTTGGGATTCACTCCTGGGCAATTTCTTTTCCTCCCAAGGCTTCAGTATCACTTGTTCACATAGCTGCTGTCTAGGTCTCTCCTGAGCTCAATCCCTGATGTCCACATACACAGACAGTGAAGGACCTCAGAGGCTTCAGACTCAACTTGGCCTGGGCTGAACTCATCACTCTTCCCCCAAACCCATTCCTACTTCAGCATTCCCAATGCTGCAGGAGCACCCCAACTGCTATACCCACCTATACCACAGCAGCCTTGTCCTGATGGACCTTGGTTTCTGGATGACACTTAGAAATGAATCTTACCCATAAGCACCATGTTGTGGGGTCCCCTCGCCAGGCTCCTATTCCTATTTTCTCCCTTGCAGCTTTCTCTCAACTACCTCCTCTCTTGAACCACAGTTCTCATTGGGCCCATCTCTTTAGTCTCCATAATCCCCCAGGTGTTTGTTCACCACCGTTGCTCTTTTCTCCCTATTTGTCCTTTACAGTTGTGCTTTCAAACTTGCATGCAAACATGCATACATCATTTGGGGATACTGCTAAGATGCAGCTTTGAGTGTGGAGGGGTGCTGAGTGTCTGAATTGCAGCAAGCTCCCAAATGATACTGGTGCTGCTGATCACACTTTGAATAACCAGGTGTTAAAGCCCCAGAACTCCCTTTGGGACTCTCAGACCAACCACTGATGGAAGTTCTGAGGCTCCCTGGGTTGTCAGTTCTAGAGCTTGGCCCTCAGGATCTCATGGCCAGGTTTGTGTTCTTGGTGAGCCTTTGAGGGCAAAGCTCTTGGTTAGTTCTCTGCAAATCATGTGCAGGGGCTCCTTCAGGGGGACATCTATCTTTGATAAGGATTTCTGCTGTGTTTTCCCTTTTAGAGGAGGGTCAAGGGAACTTACCAGGTACTGAGTTCCCAAATCTGGGCTCTGGAAATGGCGACAGCTTTGAGGGAAGCGGCTCAGGAGAACCTTGATCAGGCTCTGGTACCAAGAGACTGTCATGGACAGGAAGCAGTCCTGGGAAAGGGTCCACCAGCTTGAATATGCTGTTCCTGAGTTACCTAAGACTCCACTACCCCCCTCACCTCTGGCTGCCCATGGAATTTCTGGAGCCCACAGTCTCTTACCAACTGGGGGTCAATGTCCCCAATGGATTTGGCATGGACTGCCTCTAGGAGCTCCTCCAGCTCCGCCAGGACTAGGCGTCCCCCAAGCCTTAGCCGATCAGGCCCAGGTGGCTCCAGCAAGAAGAGGCGCTTCCAGAGAGTGTCTCGACGGCAGTGCCCGCCAGCCAGCCGGACCAGCTGAGCCAATCTTGCCCGGGCCATGCCCACCTCTGCAGCCAGTGGTGGGAACAGAGGAGCTGGCCCAGGGACCAAGACAAGTCCTGTGGTCTCCCCAGGGCTACCAGCTGAGCACCCAGAAGCCTCTGGCTCAGGGGGTGGTCTGGGTGGCTTCCGGAACCGGCGCATGTCAGCAGTGAGCCTAGGGAAGAGTTCTCGTTGGCTGGTGAGCACCACGAAGAACTGCAGCCTGGATTGGGAAGGGGCAGGTAAGTGGGAGTCACAGCAAGACACATATAGGGAAGGAGCAGGAGGCAGCTGGGAAAAGGGCATGTTCAAGGTGGGGGATCTGCTGACCGCAAAATATGCCGCTCAGCTTCTCCTTGTTCCTCAAAGGGTGCAGCACAGTGACAGACGAGCAGAGACACATCAAAGTCGTCCTGGTGGCGAAGTCCCTCAGAGTCTAGGTAGGAGCCAGAGCTATGCGATGGGGGGTGGGGAAGATGTTATCTGAGATGCCAATGAAACAAACCCCACCCCTTATGCCTGAGAAAACATGGGTCTCCCAATTTGCAAGTGTGGCCCCCACCTTGGCCGTACCAGAGTGCATGCTGAAGGCCAGTCTTACCTGTGCCATGCTGACACTAGGGCATATTCATTTTGTTCTGGGCCCCCTGGCCGGGCCATGCGCAATGGCTTCATGTGATAAGAGCTGGCATGATCAGCCACATAGTTGTATAGTTGGTGGGCAGCAATGAGTGGTGTGGGGAGCTCCAATGTCCCTAAGTGTCAAGTCATAGAAGACAGCAGATACTAAGCCTGGGACAGGCACCCTGATCTGATGGGGTGGGGGTGGGGACTGGCAGACAGAGTGGCTCTGCCTTCCTGGGGAGCTCCTAAGTTCCTGCAGAATACTGATGGGATGAAAGAGACTCAGCACAAAGGACAGGGAACATATGACATTGGGCCCCACTTTGATATGACAGACCCAGAACAGAAACATGGGGATATAGTATGAATGATATGGGCAATTAACAACAGAGGACTACTTGCCCTAGGAGGTGGTTCCACCAGCCCTGGAGACAGACACCTTGTGATCTGTTCTTTTTGGGGGATCACTGGCTTGCTCTTGGGCACACACCTTGGTAAATGTGATTGCGGCCAAAGTGGGGTCCATCAGGGTGGTGGGCCAAGAAGTGTCGTAGGAAGGTGGTGAGGTGGTAGCCATGCCGTAGCACCAGATGGGCACCCAGCACATGCTGGTGCACAAGGCGCAGGTGGAAGTCATAGCTGAAGGAGTGCACGTGCATCAGGTCCCGCACCTTGTCGCACTCCTCTGTGAACAGCATGGACAGCTGGAGAGTGGCAGAAGGGGACAGCGCTATTAGCAATGTGGCAGCACAGGTTGCCCACATCATAGTTTCCTCCTTCCAGGGAAAGAGGAAGTTTGACACATCCCTCTGTTGCTGTGGGCATTGTAGAACCCCCTCTGCCAGAACAGCTTCTAAGGGAAACCCTTCTCTTTTTTTTTTTCTTTTTTTAATTTTAATTTTATTTTTTTTCTTTTCTTTTCCTTTTTTTAAATTTAATTTTTTTTTCTTTTTTTTTGAGGCAGGGTTTCACTATGTTCCCCAGGCTGGTCTTGAACTTCTAGGCTCAAGTGATCTTCTTGCCTCAGTCCTCTGAACAGCTGGGACTACAGGCATATACCATGGCACCTGGCTTATTCTTTTTTTTTTTTTTAAAGAGAGAGGGGCAGGGAGAGAGAAAAAGAATCAATTTTATTGGTTTTTCATATGACTTTCATTGCTGTGACACTTGGTTGTGTATGTGTGGTGCTGGGGTTCAAACCTGCATCCTTGCACATGCCAGGCAAGCCAGGCAAGCGCCATAACTGCTAAGCCACTGCTCTAGCCCCTTATTCTCACTTTTTAATACCATGTTGTCACTCTATTTACATGAAACTAGGACCATTTTGAGAGGTTGGGCTTTTTTTTGGTCAGTATCCCAGATCCCACCAGAGTCTAGTCTATTCATGGATGCAAATGTCTTGAGTATCTATCAAGTACTCATTAGCAACTATTCTAGAGCTGGGGATATGGAGGGGAACAGACACAAACTTCTGCCCTTCAGGAGCTTATAGTCCAGTTGTGGGAGACAGGATAGTAAACATCAGAGAGAATACATGAGTATTTACAAAGTACTCTAGAAGGTGGTGTTTTGGGAAATCAGTGGTCAGGGAAGGCCAGGTGTACATTTACTATGACAAAGCTCCTGGCCCTTCTCATCTCCCCGGCTTTATCTTCCTACCACACTACCTGCTCTTCCCAAGAACATCACATATTCTCTCCTCTACAAGTCTGCTTTTTCTGAGCCCAAGCCTGGCTCACTCCTACTTATTCTTAAAGCTGCTTCTGGAACTCTCCAGGGCTAAATGAGGTGGGCCTCCTGACTGACCTGTGCTTGCCCTCCTGTGATGGAAGAGGGAAGTCAGGCTGAGATGTGGGGCAGGTGCTTCTCTTGGTGTAAATCACTGCTACTACATGTTAACTGGATGTAGTGCTGGAATGGCAGAATGTGCCTAGCCACTCTGGTCTTATGAATTAATAGGGCAAGAAAGAAACGACTGCAGGAGTCAGACTAGCTATGTGACCTTGCATGGTCACAATCTATCTGTGCTTGAGTTTCCTCATCTACCATGGAGATAAAGTATATATCTCATGAATTAGAGGCAGAGTGATGAAATAAAAGAGGATAAGCCTCAGCATGACAGAGACTGAGATTTCAACCCCAACAATGCTACTGATGAGCTGTGTGTCCAGGAACAATCTTCTGGGAATCTGTCTCCTTATCTATAGAGAAGTAAACTGTAGCTCTTCATCTAGTGTAGACACTAAGTGCTTACTGAACAATGGCAATCATGAAGCAAGTTAGAAACCTGAGCAGGATTAGATCGGATAAGAGAGTGCTCATAGAGGGAGATCAGGGGACACTGAAGCCAGAAGGAAGATCAGGAGACTAATGGGGGTAGGTCCTTCCCTTCAACCCCACAGGAAGGTGAAGAAGCACCTGCCCATTCATTGCTCCCTTCTGAGCCCAGGCAAGATCCTGCATATAACCATACCATGCTTTTTTCTGTGTCACATTATTCTGTGATCTATGACCAGGTATCCACATTCAAATCAAAGGCAACCATCTATAGCCGGTTATGAGCTGTCCTGATTCAAGAGCCCCACACAACTGAGATAAGTCTGCACTGTCTGTACTGGACCCAATCAGATCCTGATCTCAGAAAGTATTTGCAAGGTAAAGACCAGCCACAGGCCCTTGTGTGACATTCCTGGCAACCTGAGAAGCTGAACTAACTAAATACAGCAAAGGCTCCAGGTTCCTGACCTCACTTGGTCCCAGACTCTTTCTGAGCACTCCTGAGTGGGCTCTCAGCCCTTCTTGGAGCCAGATTGGCAGGGATATAAATAATAACTGTTAGGGGTACACTATGTGGGTCAGAACTCTGGTCTTCATTATAAGTGTTAGTAACTATACAGACAATTCCAGGCTATCTTCATCTCTAGATTAGGCCAGGACTGTGCATGGCATTGACCATAAACATGTGTCATATTACCCACGGTGTTCAAATCTCTTCATTGTTCAGCTATCCATAGTTATGGATGACTACTGTGTTGGCTACTGTCAGTGCCAGAATAACCACAGGGCTGGACCAACCACTGTGCTGTCTGCCTTCTGCCTGGTTCCACACTGGGTGCAGCACTGGACTGTCCAGGGTTAGACTGGTAGGTGATTCAGTCACAGCACCAGAAAGTAGAATGACCACTGATGTAGGCAGATTATGGCACCAGATCAATCACTGGGCCAGACTGCTCATTACATTGTTTTTATTACCCACTAGCAGGGTCATGGAGCCATGCTGACCATAGCACATTGGGGCTGCACTGACAGTGCCTAAGCTTTGTCCACCCTACACTTCTGTTCCTGTCACATACCTGAGAGTTGACAGCTTGTCCCATTGGGATTCGGGAACATTCCAGGGCAAACTGTTTGACACAGAAGTAACAGCCCTGGAGAGAGGGTTAGATGAGGTCAGATAATCAGAAGAGGTTGGTCCGATTCTTTCTACTCAGTGCTCCCCCTGCTCACCTGGAATGTTAACTCCATGAGGATAATGCCCCCAGGTAGTGCCCGCTGCAGGTGGTAGGTAGTGACTGGAGAGCCAGTGCTCTGAAGAAAGGAAATAGGGTGAAGTGTTGGGGGGTTCATCAGCCTTCAACAACCAGCAGGTCAGAAGTCCCTTGGGTCTCTGACTTTAGAGGTATCTGTCTGGGATCAGCAACCTCAGTACATTATTCAGGGCTACTGACCTAGTGCCTTGGGGAAATAATTCAGGGTCAGTGACACTTGCATCTAGGGCATTGCTGACTTCACCACTATATGTTAACAAATTACCTTTGGGCTCCCCTCAGTCTTAGTTTTTGGGCAGGAGAAAGAACTTCGCCCTTCTGTTCCAAGGACAGCCATGGCCCTCAGCCGGCTGGTGCTGTAGGAAAGACAGGCAAGAGGATGAGGCACCAGAGGAGTGAAGGATCATGGCTATCAGACAATTTTGCATGGAACTGTTTTTTGTAGGAGAAAAAAACAGGCCCACAGAGGGGACTTGCTCAGGACCCCACAGTGGGCAGGGGCAAGGCTCGCTCCACAGCTGCTGCAGCTGCATGGTCAAGTAAGCTGTGTGTGCTCAGTGAGGAAGAGAGCACAGGCCTTGTGTTAGAGGGCAGAGGCAGAGCGCGAGAGAGGACAGGGAAAGTACAGCCTAAGATTTCACTAGGAAAATAAGGAAATGCTTGATGTCCTCGTTAAGAACTCTCCTCTCGGGGAAGAGTGACTCTCTTGATTGGAGAATGATAATCACAGCATTTCATAGGCCTACTGTTTTTTGTTCTTAACTGGGAAGCAAGAAGAGATAAGAAGTGGGGGACAGTGAACAAGAAAGGGCTGTGAGTCTCATCCATTTACACCAAGGAGCTATAAACTGCCAGAACTCTTTCTGGAGGTCAAAATCACTGGCAGAAAAAATGACCCATTAATCCTCAAGAAAACTGGGATAAGACTTAAGTAATAGTTGGTGATCATTAAAGATTGGTGAGCAAGGAAGGCCTGCCTCTAAATTGTTTTTTAAACCCAATGTTTTATAAAAAGGAATTCAGAGATGTGGATGCAGCATAGTAGTAGAGCACTTGCACCATGGGAAATAAAAAAGAAAGGAATTCAGATTTTGGGGAAGAGCATTAGAGTCTTTTAGAGAAGCTCTCCAACTGGGCAATGGGTGTCCAGAGCAGCACACTAAGCCATTCTGCCTTGGGATAATGGAGGGGTGAGCTGGCCACTGTGAATCAGGGAGGGGACTCCCAGGAGGGGAAGGTATGCCTTCTCTTCTAGTACCTGGGTAAGAGAGGATGCCTGGGAAATAGAGAGCTGGTTACAAAAACACCAAGGAGTCAGAATTGGCTTTCTCAACCAAGATATTGTCCTGGGTAGGGAAGAAGTACATTTTATACTTAAAAAAGCACATAATGGAAGCTGGATGTAGTGGTGCACACCTGTAATTCCAGCAACTGGGGAAGCTAGGGCAGAAGGATTCAAGTTCAAGGCCAGCCTCAGTAATTTAGCGAGACCTTGTCTCAAAATTAAAATGGGGGGGGTAGACACTGGGATGGGTATGTAGCTCAGTGGTAAAGCACCCCTGAGTTCAATTCCCAGTACCAAAAATAAATAAACAAACAAAAGTGTCTAACTGAAAATGGAGAGGAGCAAGAAAATGTTTTAATAAGTTCACAAGTTTGAAGACAAAAAAGTAACTTCTATAATGTGAGCAGATCATTTTTCCCACACAGCCACTAGGAAGGGACTAGGAACAAAGGCTCTGAAGACTTCAGAAACAAGACTCTGAGATCTGACATAGGATGGGAAAAGAGGCTGCAGAGTTGCCAGTTAGCTCAGGGGAGATGGAAGGTGGTAACAGAAGGCTGCTTCCTTCCCAAGAGTCAGGCCTAACAGTATTGGTCAGGGAGTGAACACAACCAAAAACAGGCAACAGAAAGAGGTCCTTCGTGGGTAAAGGCCTACTGAATCTCAGGAGGTCAGAGGGATGACTAGCACACAAAACAGTGAGACCCAGACAAAAGCTTATTAGAAGCATGTATGAGATTCATATGTGTGGGGGCACAAGCTCCATGAGAACGAACACAGATGGATGTGCTCACGAGTTCCATGAACTGTATAAGATTTTCAGGACATGCGTAAGGGCTGCGTGGGGGTGTCCAAGATCCTCATGTATGCATGCTACCCCAGTGGGACAAACATGTACAAAGTCAGAGTTGTCAAAATAGGACCCATATGAGGAAGGGCAGCATGGCTGCACCTGCAACATAAAAGAGGGAAGGAGGGGCAGGATCACCTGCGGGCAGGTGAGGGGGGCCGCAGTGGTACCAGCACAAAGCCTATACTCTGCAAATACTGCACGTATTGCTGCAGGAAGGCCAAGCTGAGCTCCTTCAGCCAAGGTTCTTCACGGACTCCTGGTGGAGGCATATCCAAGGATTCGCAGCTTGTGGGAGCCTCTCGGCTCCCAGATGCTGACTCAGGGCGATGGCGACGCTGTGGGAGTAGAAATGAAGGCTCTACCCACTGTCAAACACTGTGGGGTACATAAAGATCTGTGGGGAGAAATCTTGGAGCTGGAAGAATCACCTGTCCCTCAGGGAGCCCAGAAGTCTCTGGGGGTCCATGAAGCCAGGCAGCGGGATCGAAGAGCAGGGCTGTCGCACAGTAATGTACAAGGCGGGACGACTGTTTCAGGGTCTCCAGCTCCCCAGCCTGGGGATATGGGGCAGTGAGCAGTAGAGCAGGGGCTGGGGAAGGACCACAGCATCCCCATGCAGGGTGCAGGATGGGGTAACTCACACTGATGGGCATGCTGGCTGGGGCAGAACGTTGCTGCCAGGTTACAAACAGGTTCTCCATCTTCATCTGGCGCTCCAGCTCTGGGGGTGGGAGGCATTAGCAACAGTCCCAGGAGCTATCACTCCTCCTTCCTGGACTCCACAGATTTCCTCTCCCTACTACCTGCCCCAGGGCCCTCACCTCTGCGTTCTGATATCTTAATTTCCAGGAACTGTTGACCATGGTAGGTGACAGGATCAGGAGGCCTGGGCACAGGACCAAGTGTGGAGCTGGGGCGGGCTGCTGTGATGTCCCTCAGAGCCTCATCGAAGGGGAATGTGTCCAGAGGAAGGGGACCCCCACCACGAGAAGACCCACTCAGCCGGCCCTGCTCACGGCTTAGTGGGGGACTTGCACTCCGGATGAGGGTCTCCACTTCCATGGTTGGAAGCAGGAACGGGTTTGGCTCCTGAGAGATGGAACATTACAATGGGCACATGGCCTTTGCTCCAGACCTGCTCTCCTACCCTAGGGTTTCCTCTCTGACTCTCCTTCCCTACTCCCTCTACCCTCAGTCTGTCCCCTCCCCACTGCATCATTTTATTAGCTCCTCATTGGCTTGAGCTAGAAGTGGAATCCAGATGGTAAACACCTTTTCATCTCGCACGGGGAAGTCCAACTGGCCATAATGATGGAAGAGCCCGAGCTTCTGGCTGAGCAGGCAGAAGATAAGATGGGCCCGTGCATTCTGCCACTGCACGAGGCGAACCAGCGCTCGGCCCAAGGCTGCCCCCAGGTCTGGAGCCCAATTGTAGGTCAGCAGCTGTAGCTTTAAGTCAGGGGTCAGGGTTAGTAAGATCACAGAATCCCTCTGCCCCAAGTCCCTGACCCCATATTTACCTTCTTGTCCACAACCTCCAGCAGTAAGAGCCTCTGTCGGGGTGCATTTCGCCCTGAACTCCCATCACCTCCTGGCTCAAACCGCTGCACAGCTTTGGCAGCTACAGGGTTGGGGAGGAGCAGAATAGGGGTCTGTGGGTAGACTGCCCTTGATCCCACCCTGCCCCATGCAAGGTCAGAGACCATTCTTGTTACCCAAACCACACTCTCACCCTGCTGGGTTGGTCTCCTCCACTGAACGAAGTTCCTTCCCACAAGCAGCAGATGTCGCTCTGCTGCTGGGCGAGGAGCTGGGCCCAGTTGCCCAGGGAAACAAGGACTGAAGATTTCTGGCTCTGAACCCCTATAGGGAGGGAGGGTTACTCAAAAAGGAGACCCTCCATTGCCCCATCCCCTGGCCCAGCTGCCAACTCTCTGGGCCAAGCTCCTGCTTCTCTGAGCTCAGCCCCTAGGTGTTTGGCTTCCCCTAACCCCAGCTTTCAGGACATCTGTGGAAGTTCCCTTCAGTTCTGTAAGATCCCAAACTTACAAATGCTGCTCAAAGATACGGACACTGGTGTCACCAGCCATTGAGGTGACCAGAGTGGTGAATTCAGACAGGATGGATGGTAGAAGGAACCGGGACACCATGTGGGTGGAGCTTCTGGACACTGAGGCACAACCTAAAAGGCACAGAGGTTACTATGACATTGCAGGATAACAGAGCAGGCCAGTGGTTCAAAGCTGGTAGGAAAAGGGCTGGGATCTCACCAATCCGAACCATAAACTCCATCCAGCGCTGAGTGACATGAGCAAACACAGGGTGCAGGGTCCCCACCTCACCTTCCTCTAGCTGTGCTGTCCGGCGTCTCAAGACAGAGTTAAGAGCTTTACTTTCATAAACGACACATGTTTATACAAACCAAATACCCATCTGTAACCTCACACTTGCACCCTTCCATGACACAACACCCCAGCAAGCACATAAATACCTTTGTCTCTGGGCTCCAGAATCTGGACCTGGGATCCGCTCAGTTCCACCTGGAGTCCGAACACTCTCAGTTTTATGACGCCTCCGACCTCTACTGTCTTCTGGTCGATCCAGGACAATGTCATCCGTTGTTTTGGGGGAACCCAAATCCCCACCTTCTGTTTTACTCTGGGGAAAATGCAGTGAATGAGAAAGGGAAGAGGAAAGGGGTGGAGGATGGAGGCACTGTGGAATGGTAATGAACTCAGAGAATTTGGAGGTCTGGGTTCAGGTCCTGGCTGCTATGGGGGCTGACTAAGCAGCTCTGTGCAGGTTACTTAAGTTTCCTCAGCTTCATCTTTACCATGGATAAAGCCTCTATTGTCTAGCAGGCTACTGCAGAGATCCAACAAGAAAAATGGAAGCGAAGTATTTAGTAAGTTGAGGCTCTTCTCTCCCTATCAGTAAGAATTTGCTTTGTTCTGCAAATTGTTACCCAAAGGACAGAGTAGTTTTATCTCAAAAGAGAACTGTGGCAAAGTCTAAAGGGAGATAGGAAGGGGTAGGAGGAACTAGAAGGCAGGCAAGAAGGTAGAGGCCAACTTCGCCACTTGTCTCCATTACCAGCATGTCCCAGAAGCTACGCAGGCCAGATTTGCTGGGTGGAGTCATAGGTTCCCCAGGGACAGGGGCAGGGGGAAAAGTGCTAGACCGGCCTGCAGGACTCTTGGTTTCCAATGATCCACTCCTCAGACTTCCTGTGGACACCAAATATTACAGACTCCTATCACTGATTATCAATCCTCATTCTAGACATGCCATCCCCAAGACCAGTATGAGGGTGCCTTGCCACCTACTATCTGTTAGTGAGCATATGCAACTGATAGTGTGGAGCTGCATGTGTCTGGGTGACCAGCTGCATGCATACATTTCCACCAGTGTTTCACCAAGGTGATGGACAACTGTGAATGCATACTTTTCATGGAGCCTCTGTGATGCTTTCTCTGAACCCCACTTTTGCACAGCCACCTGCCACACTGTTATGCCTGGATTTACAACATTTTCTGGACTGGGGGGGTGGGGCTTCTGACTTGCATACCTGGGGGTGTATCCTCCATGCACAGTGAAGCTGGCAGAAGTCGCAGTTCCATGACAGCATCAGCCAGGGCTTGGCGAGCTGCTCCACGGAGCTTCTCCTCCAGCTGCACGATGCTAATGTTCCCCTTCTCCCATACATCTAGTCGAAGCCTTGGAGCCCCATCCTGAGCTGGAGGAAAGAACTGGGGTTATCCAAAGTATCCCAAGACCCTACCCTATTTACCACCCTTGCTTCCCGTAGCACTGAATAAATACCCCATCCTCTGGCCAAGCTGCCCCCACCTGAAGAATTGTCCAGCATGACTGGGCAACGAATGACCTGAGTCAGTTGTTCAAATTCCTCCTCTTGCAGTGGATCTGGGGGCTCCGGGGAAGAGGAAGGCCACAATGCCAAAGAGATGGGGGCCCCTCCTTCATCCACAAAGGCGAGAGTGATGCAGGCAACCCCTGGGTAGAAATCCATAGAAAGGCTCAGATTTGGTACTTGCAGATCTTTCTTCCCAAGACCCCTTCAGCTACAAGGCTAGGAAAGGCCCTCTTAGCCACAAGATGAGAAAAGGCTTTCCCACACCTGGTAGCACCACAGGCCTGTGTCCTGCACTGTACCTTTGCCCCCAGTGCCTTGTCCACCAGGCTTGTTATATAAGTAGATGTCCAAGTCAGGGAGGCCGCCCTGTGGTGGGAGTGGATGCTGAGAAGAGAACAGCCACAGAACACTAAGATGGAGGTCCACAGTTGGGAAGTGGGTACAGGTATATATGGGAGCACAGGAAGTCGTACGTAGATAATGAATGTGTGTGGGGGCTGGGTGTGCACAGGTCCATAGGCAAAGATACATATGGGGTATCTATAGAAAACAGGAAGTGCAAGGGACAGGGGAGCACAAGAGTGAGAGAGGTGAGGGCAATCTTACTTGGAAATGATTTCGGCTGTTGCTGTCTGTGTATTTGGGAGAGTGCAAGAAGATGAGCAGGTTCTGCCGCAGGTACCAGGCCAGGGCAGGAAGCCAGGGCCTACAGGAGGCAGGCAGGGCCAGATGCAGTACTTCTGAGGGGAGACTTCCAGGGGGCTGGATGAACTGCAGAGTGGGAAGAGCGGGTCAGAGCTGAATGCAGAGGTTTCAGCCTAGACTGCCCCAGCACCTGCAGCTGGACCTGAGAAGGATGGTGGACTCTGGGAGGGAGCTGACCTCCACATCAGCAGGTGTCAGCTTGCAGTTTCGGACTAGCATGACTGTGATGACATCCAATGTGGCCTCATCCAGGCGCCGCCGCAGAACCCGCACTAGCTCATCTGTGATCTCAGGACCTTGACACGCCACAGTGAAAGGTGAGACATTGACAGAGGATCCAGCTACCCCTACACAAGTCCTTAACCCCAGACTCTGACAATCCCTTGTATACTAGAGGCACCAGGTTCTAGTTTTGCCAAAATACTCATTGTGACTGCGGACACAGAAGTTGTGCCTCAAAGCCTCAGTGCCCTCATCCATAGACGGGAATTCTAATAGCACCAAACTCACAGATGTGTTACAAAGATTAAAAGAGAGGGTGTAAAAAAGCCTTCTCCTGAGATCTGATACACAGTACCTGGACCCATAGGCTCAACACAGCCCAAATGGAACCCATCATCTTTACCCCAGCCTACCCCTGCTGTCAGGCCCACAGAGCTACCTAAGCTAGTTACCAGGCTTCTCTTCCCAATCTGCATCTCAATTGGCTATGAGTCCAATCCCTTAAATGTCACTGGAGTATGTTCTCTCTCACCCAACTCCTACTGGAGCAAAGCCCAGAGCACAGCAGGAACTGGAGGAGGAATCCCAGGGGAGAGTAGGGGGAGGCTGAATTCTGGGACTGCACGGGCCATTCCCCTACCCCTCATAATCCTTACCTGCCTGCCCTACACCATGCACTAGCAGCTGGATATGTCTGTCCACTTGACCCACAGGGCGAGCAGTGTCTGAACTACGGCTGGAACTCACATCCAGGGGAGAACGAGGACCCTACAGGGACAAATATGGTCAAGCCCCAGCTCTAGAAGCAAAGTACAACGGGAACACAGGGGCATCAGGGAGTGGGAACAATACGTGCCGATGCTTCTTCAGAGTAGATGGGCTCCTGGCTTCTGGACAGAGCTAGGGAAGGGGGCAGAGCATCCACTTCCCATGGCCGGTCACTGCACGATGTCTCCAGGAGCCTGGGAAAGAGTGGCAAAGTCTCTGGACATGTTACCTCCCATGCTATCCCTGACTCAAGCTTTACTCCTTCTTTCCAGGGCCTACATACCGAAGATAGTATACAGCTTTCGTGGCTCGCTCCTGATAAACAAACATATTCTTCCGGTTCACCACAGAGAAGGCATTAAGCACAGAGCGCAGGGCCTGGATGGCTGGGGAGTAACACAGGCTCAGGAAACTCCCTTCCCCAGGTCCTCTGCCCCTTACCTGCTCTCTCATACCAAGCACATACCCCGAGATACCCCCATGCTGGGCCCCATCTTGAGGCGTGAGTGGACTCGGATCACAGTTCCCCATACAATGTCACAGGAGAAATGGCCAGGGACAAACTGCATTGTGGCTGCTAGGTACCCTCGGGGTGCACAGCTCTCATCAGCAGCATAATCTGAAAGGAGGGAGAGCGTGGGTTAGAAACAGGGCCCTCACCTGGGGACTGGCTGACCTGCCACTCCCCCAGAGTCTTCGTCCCCATGTATTCCCAGGGAGATGAGCTCTTTGGTTAATAGGGCAGCGCCAGAATTATGCCTTTAGCAGACAGGTCATTGCATAGGGACTTAGAACTACTTTCATATCTATTTTCTCTTTCTCTTCACTGTCAAGCTATTTGACAAGAGTAGTTCTTCTCTGCTCCACCTATCTATTTTCATTTCATCCGGTTTCTATTCCACCTCTCTACTGAAACTAATTCAGTAGGGACAAACTAGAAGCAGCCAAATCCAGGGATCTTTTTCCATACTATCCTTGCTCTCTATTACTTGGCACCAATGACAAAATAGTAAGGACTCTGCTCTCAGCTTCTCACCAATGTACTGAATAAAAAAGGGGGCCTTGAGAGGAAGGCTCCTGGGTGGGATCATACCATCACTGGGCACTAATGCCCGCTGACGGGAGTGGAAGAGGGTCTCACTGCGCCACAGATCTTCTTCACTCTCAGCCACCAGAAGAGAGTTACACACGTGACTGTCATGAAGGTCCTGAAGCAGCAGTCTCTGGGAGAAGCAGTAAGGGATCAGAAAACTGAAGTCTCCTGATAAGTGGGTGGTGGTTGGGTGATCAAAGGCCAGAGAGGGGGTTGGAGTGGTGGCTCAATGGTAGAGTACTTGCCTGGTATGCACGAGGAACCAGGTTCAATTCCCAGAATCAAACACACAACTTAGTGTCCGAAAAAAAACATGAGATGAAAAAAATACGGGAGGGAGGAAGAGAGTGAGAATGTAAAATTGATTTTCTCTCTCACTCTCTTAAAAGGCTAGAGAGATTGACTACTATTGTTGGGGTCAGAGGTCATAACACCAATAATCAGAAATGGTGTCCCATGGTAACAGAGTTCAGGGCTCTGAGAGCAAACCTACTGAGGAGAGCTTGTCTCTCCTCTTTGCCAGATTCTGGTCACATCCTTCAGGTCTCAACTTAAAAACCACTTACTTCCTCTAAGAAGCCTTCCCTGATACTTTGGCTTGTCAGATCTCTGCTTTTCCTTTGTGGAATTATTCACAGCTGTCACTAAAATAATTCACGTGATTTAGTTGTTCAATGTTTATCTCCCTGCTCTACAGAGTCAGGGTTTCTCTCTGTCTAATGCTAGCACACTACAAAGAGAGGGAAAATCTCAGAGATACCAGGAGGGAATGACAGAGTAGTCCACTATTAGTGGAGGTGAGCTGGAGAGTTCTCCCGTATGTAGTGAGCTGCGGGGAGTAACAGCATTCCAGTCATTGTGTGAGGAGGTCAAACAAAACATCCCATAGTTATTGTTGAGTCTGAGATGGTCCAACCACCTCTGAAAGTCAAGTTCCTAGAAACTCTGTTCTCATGTGGTCTGTGCCTCAATGCCCAGAATGCCCTGTCCTTGACTATGCTTACCTGGTTGACCTCCCTGCAGATCTCCCCAACTCGCCTCACCAGGAGTTGCTGCAAGTGGCGACACTCAGTGCCAGGCCCCCCATCCTCTCGATTCAGACTCCTAGGAAGGAAGGAATGGATCCAACAAAGAACTGGCAGGGAAGAGGAAGTTTTAATTGTCATAAACAGGAGGGGACATTATGGAGCTGGGGTCAAGGGAAACCATAAAAAGGAAAAAGGATTGGACAAAGTAAAGTAAACCTAATGTGAAATGGTAAAAATGGAATTCTCAAGGAGCCTAGGAGCCTAGGCTCCCTGCTTGCCTTGCCAGCTCTCATGTGGTACCATATAAGGTTTCCATCAGTTCTTTATTCTCAAATCTTGGTCAGAATGGTGATCTTCCCTGCTTTCAGCCCCACCCACGAGAATAGAGCAGTATGTAAGCAGTTCCCTATGAATTCTGGCTTTGGCATTTACTGTGACCTTGTGCAAGTATTTAATTTTTCTTGCTTGAGATTCTTCATCCATATCACTAGGGTAATATTAGGTAGGGTTATTACATAGATTAAATAAGATGGTCCACGTAAAATGCTAAAACAGTGTGTACATACTTTTAAGTACTTAAACATTAGCTATTATTCCTTATTTTTAATATATCAACCTCTGAAGCTGCTGTGAACCACAGATGTTCTTAATGCTCAGCTAGAATCCAAATTCTCCATCAGCTTTTCAACTCCAAAAGTCTAGTTATGTGCTTTGCTAAATGTGGGAAGAGATCTGAAGCCCCAACCTTAGTATGCAAGTCAGACCCCTACTGAAGCTATCAGTTCCAAGTCTTACATTTAACAACACTGGAGAAAGGTGTGGAACAGGGAAAAGGGGTTAACAGCAGTGTGAGGTGCAGGCCTTGGCTTCTACTTACCGTGCATGTGCATACACTTCCACACGATCCTGTAGTACTCGGACAATGAGCCAGAAGTCAGGCAGGCAGGGCCCAGGGAGGCCTGAGAGTGAAGGCTGCACAGGTGCTGGCTCAGGTGGAGTCCGCAATGTGAAGGGTGCCTTTTCACTGAGGGTCTCATTTGGACCCTCACTGTCTGAGCCACTACTGCCACCATCATAACCTGTGTCAAATGTGCTGAAGTTTATTCCCATCCTGAGCTGAGCCTGACTTGTATGAGCCTCCAAGTGCATTGGGCTTGACTGTTCCCTTCAAATGATCCTGTTCTGATGCCCCTGTCAACAGCTTAGAGTCCTTTGCCCCTGCCCCTGCTCCCAGCTTACCTAAGTGATCTGAGTCCACGCTACCTTGACTGGATATAAGGCTTAGTCCCCGACTGGGCCCAGGCTGACTACCTGGATAGAGAAGGAAAATGCCTGGAGCTTCTCTTGGTCCTGCCTAGGGCCTCCTCCAAAATGGAAGCAGGGCCAGATAGCTGCAAGTTTCTGGTCCTGGTCCCCAAACATTGCTTCCAAAGTTCTCTCTTACCTGCTTGTGGCAGGTTGGGCAGGCTGATGAGGGAAGTGCCCTCAGAATCCTCTGGGGATCCAAGAGCTTGTGGACTGGCTGTCAGGGCCTGATAGGCAGGATAGCAAGACTGTAGTACAGCTCCACATACCCACCATCACTACCATGATCCACTGCAGATGAGACTTACCTCCCTTTCGATGCCTTCAGTCCTGTCCTCATGGCTGGGCCAAGCCCAGGACACTGCAGGGGGCTCCCCATGGGACCCAACTGGCTGTTGGCCAGCTGCCACAAAGAAGAAGCCACTATCAGGGTCTTCAAGGAGAGCGTGGCCAGGCAAGTGGAGATGGCGGAATTCCTGGGGAGCAGGGACCAAGGTGGTAATTCAGGCAGGAACAGCCCTCTCTATACACAGTGACCTATACTTCCTCACTAGATATTCCCAACTACTTGGTGAAACAGATCAAGCATCCCTATTGCTGAGGTAAGAAAAGGTTTGGTGACATTCCAAGATTCAACAGAACCAGTGACAAGGTTGCAGACTGGTTTTCTTTCTTTGAGTTGGGCTTTTAAGCAGAGGGGTAAAGAGCAGACAATATGGTGAGGAGGTAGCCAGGAGGCATAATTCCATAGACTAAACTGAGAGAGGGCCTTCTGGTCCTGTACTAGAATGGTTCAGGGAAGAATGAGTCCCAAGGGGACCCTGGAGTGTTCTGAAGGCAGTTTACCTCCTTGAATTGTGTGAGGGAACGCTCTGGCCCAAACACAAAACTCAGTGGCAGAGTTTGGCGAAGACAGGTAGAACGTCCTGGAGAACTATGGATATGGGCAGCTGCTCGGTGCAGAGCAGGGCTCTGGGGGATGCCCCCTCTTCGGAGTGCCCCCACCATCTCATCTTCTAACAACCAGCGGATCTAGAGAAAACAACTCAGGAAATGGCAAAGGGCAGTTTTCTTGCTTACTGGAGCATTACATCACTCTCAGACTAGACGATACTCTGGCTTGCAGTATGAGAGATGCCTTGTTTCAGTACCAGAATAAAATGGGAGTACTTTTCTCATTTATATGATAGAAAGGTTCAGTTACAGCACTGGGCGCTGTTGCTTGCACTGGGAGAGAGGCCCTCACCTCACTCATGGTGGTCTCAATAGCCAGTCTGTGAGGTGTGGCCAAACTAGACAGTCCTGGTTGCCTAAGTGGAAGAAAGATTCAGATATTGGGTTCCAGAAATGATACTGATGGGGGGAGGTAAGGAACTGTATGAACGAGACAAGTATATACCTCTCTTCTTCTGGGGGTGGTAGTGGGGGCCCTAGGCCATCATCTGACCTTAAAGATGACGGTTGCCCTGGGGACCGTGGGAATGAAGCACTGCTCTCAGATGTTGAACTAAATGGGGTAGAAGCAAAAGTCAAAGGTCAGGAGACACTATCCTCTCCCAGGGGCTCCTTCAAGTCTCTTTAGTTCCCAGGTTCTCTTATATTTCTTAAATGGTCCCCCTATTCCCACAAAAGTCCTAGGCCCCCCCACCAAACTTGCTGTCACACCGATGGTGCTGAGGGTCCGAGGCTGGGGGAAGCTCCACTTCCAGGGGCAAGGTCAGCACAAAGACATCCAGAGTGACACTGAGGTCCCTTAGGGGAACTCGGCCTCCAATCGGGGGGCCCTCCAGACTGGCAAGCACCTGGCCTGGGAGAGGGGGAAAGCTGAGGTTGCTGGGGGCCCTGGGAAAAGCAGAGATTCCAGATTCTAAGTGCTAACTAGGCCCTCCTCCACCCCCAGACAGGCAGGCAATCTGTACTGGGACCCTGGCCTTCTGTAGGCTCCCTAACTCACCCAGGCAGGTGGGCAGGCTGCACACAGGTACTGAGCTATGTTGCCCACGAAGCCGCACAGAGCATGTGAGATGTAGAAAGAGGGGTGGCAGGTCATGCACAAGGCTCTCAGGCCCAGTGGGCGAATCACCCCCCAAGATACTGAAGGAGTCTTCATCAGGGTTCACAGTGTCTGCATCCGACAGTGAGGCAGAGTCTAGACCAGTAGGCCCCAGGTCTGGTTCACGGTTCTCACGATATTCCACCTCCAGCTCTGGGTCACTCTCAGTGACCACACAGCAGGCAGATGTGTCACCTAGTGGTGTATGTCATATGATCAACAAGCTAGGATGGCAGTGGAGGCCCCTAAATCCTGGCTTGAAGCAACCTCCCCAACTTCCACCCACTTGCTCACATACCTTCTTCTCCCAAGAGCTCAGCCTCTGAAAACTCCAAGTCACTGATTTTTCTGTCTACTATGTCCCGGGGATCATCATCCTGGGAAAAACAAACAAATAATAACAAGAACAACACTTGATCCAAACAGGACAAGAACCACATTGGGACTCAGGGAACTAAGACTGAAGAGGATCCAGGCAGGCCAAGTGGGAAGACTAGGGCTCTAGGTTGGGGGCACAAAGGAGGGAAGGAAGAAAGGCACTCACCTCTCGTCTGTTGGATGGAGGGCAATAGAAGAAGTAGTGGGGGTTGGAGGGCACTGTGCGGAAGTGGAGACGACTAATTTCCAGGAATTTCTCCTGTTGTAGGGTTTGGAAGTAGGGTGCAATGTCAGCTGCCCCTTGAAGGCATCCCACTGACACCAGAGTGGGACAATACACAAGGACTCTATCCCTCTTCTGCCCTCACCCTTTCTTCCCACCTGAATGAGGCCATGGAGGGCATCATGTGCCTCTCCTCTGAGCTGGCAGACATCTGTCAGGGAGATCTCTGGACCAGGATCTGGATTGCCAGGGACACGAGTACTCTGAAACTCAGGCTCACTTAGGTCCTCAGTCTCTATGCTGAGAGGTCAGGACGGAGAGGACAACAGTATTAAGAACCAACCTAGGAATAGCACATGCCTACTTGTCTATAGGTTATCAGCACAATGGCCTGGGCAGTGACAGAGGACAAGGAGAACCAAACCACCCATTTGGGCTCTAACCTCCATATTTCTTAAGGGCCTGGCATTTCTGTTAAACAGGGTGAGGGGATCCCAGTTTTCTGACTTGCATCACTGGGTAGAGGGTGGTACTGTTCACCGTGAATGGAGAAGATAAGCAGAGAAGTAAGGTTTGATGAAAGAAAATGCATTCACTTGGGGGGCATGGAAAGCAGGGGATTATAGCTCCAGAGAGGGCCCTGGGCTGGAGTTCCAATGCAGGAGTCCTCAATATACCTACCACTCTAGTTCTTATTTCCCCAGTGGCAGTACACTACAGTGGCTCATATAGAGCTGTCTGTCTGCTGATCTTTCTTTTTCCTTCCAGCCCTCACTTCAGCAGGAGCCTATTAAGGCCTAAAGTGAGCTAAGGACTCAGCAGTGAGCAAAATACATAGTTTTGGACTCTATGACATACAGATCAGTCGGGGAGATTGTCACTGTTGGATGGAGGTCTTCAAAACAAGTCTCCACTTTCACTGTGGCAGCTGGGAACACCCTGACCCTGATCTGGCTCATCAGATCACACCACAGCAGGAAAGATGGGCAGTGCCTGGGAGGGAGACTACAGCCAGAGCCAAATGGGAGAAAGAAGTCTGCATGAGCAGAAGGAAGCCAGCAAAAATACTGTTGCTTCTTTGATGCACATTCCTGGATTGGAAGGTCCTTAATTTTAGAGTCTTGGTCTGTTCCTCCACCTTCCCCCGATATAATTCAAAGAATCATCCTAACCTGGACTCAGAAGCTAGGATGGCTCGTTCCCGAGGCTCTGGACCCTCCTCAATGCTGCTGCTGAAGAGCCCTGGGCTGAGAGGACCAGGGCTTGGGGGTGCATGAGGTAAACCCCAAGTGTGGCCACACAGTGCAAGCAAAAATGGTGTGATGTCAATTTCTTGTAGTAGTTCCTCACAGGCATCTACTGCTGTCAGCAAATCCTGGCAGGTCACGCTCTGAGCTTGCTGCAAACTCCGGAATAGCCCTAATGGTAAAGGAAAAGGCCAGCTCTGGAATGGTCTCTCCAGGCCCTGGCTCTGTAATGCCTGTATCTCCACTGCCAGAAATCCCTCCTCCCTCATGTGGCCTTCTTGCTTACCACGGACATAACACCGCTGTGCATGCTCCTGTAACAAGGCACAATGGGTGGCTGCCTCTTTGTACCTGGATTCCATCCAGACTGAGGATGCAGAGGGGTGGTGGAGGAACTGAGTCCTAGGAGGGACAATAGAGCTTGGCCAACTCCCCTAAATGATACCTTGGATTCATCAACTAATGGAGATCCAGATTTATATCTAGACTCTCATAAAATGTGTTCATTCATTTGATGAACTTGCTGAGAGAAGCCAGGACATGGGTAAGAAGCTGAGTTTCTGTCATTGACCATTACCCTGTCTGATCATACCCCTGAGTGAGCACCTGAACCTTTGCTGGGGGAGAACATAGGTCAACATCAAGGGCACTCACCAGAAGATGAGGTCCCGGGGTGTCTGAGGGGGCTGCATGCCAATCATTTGTTCCCTCAATGCTTCCAGAGAACAGCTATAGATATAGACAGGACATCGGGTCCGGGGCCCGTCTGCACCTTCTGCCTGGAGAGCCTGACGCCCAGTGTAAGCCTGTAAGTCCCGGCGGAAGGGAGAGCTCAGCTCTCCATGATCCTGGACACTGTCTGTAGGGAAAGATGTCCCATAGTCTTCAAGTCCTTTATTTGCTTCTCACCTAACTCCTGCTTAACTGATATCAGAGTCAGCAACCTTACCATCAGCTAAGGTTATGCTAAGGATGGGGACTTGGGACTTTGCAGCCTTGGCTGTAGTTCCTCCCAAATCTTGTGGGCTGGGGGCCCCACTCCACTCCCCAAACTTAGATTTTGTTTCTTCTTGAGAAGTTCCCTCCAGGCTATAGGCAGCCAGACACTGAACATCTGAAGAGGAAAAGACAGATAACAAATCAGAGCCGTCTGGTGTTCTGGAGAGGAAGTGCTGGGGTTATATTTTGTGTGTGTGTGTTGGGCAGTGTTAGGGAAGCTAGCAGTCAATACCTGTGAAGGTAGCTGGGAGAAAAGTCAGGAACACATGCTGGGGGGTCACCAGCCTAGCATAGCAGCGCCACTGAGGGGGTTGGGAAGAGATGAGAGGCCTGAGAGTTTCAGGAAGATCTACGTTCTGTAAGAGAAACAGAAAATTAGAGCAATCTACAATGGCACATGTAAGCCTTGTTCCCTTCTTCGACCCTGAGCTGACTCATCTTAGGTATAGTGTGTAAGATTCAGAACAAATGGAAATGACAGTCTTCTGTCATTTTCAGAAGGCATTTGCAATCAGGGTGATAGAAATCTGGGCATGGATATGTGGTGATGGAAGGAGGTCAGTATGACAAGGGCTTAAGAAGAAGACTCAATGCTGACCAGGGCAGGCAGAGCTGAGTCTCCAAGGTCCTGGGTGCTGCCAACTGCTTGATCCTTTAGGATCCCATGGCCCCCTACTGGTGGCCCTTCAGCACCTACAACAAGGGTAGAGATGGTGCAAGAGGGTAGGTCCCCCAGAGAGGCAAGGCTTTGAGCTGAAGTGAGGAGGAAGGCGTGGGGGGAGGGGGGTGGCACTCCAGGGGGCAGAGATAGAAACATCTCTGTGGGAGTAGAGGAAAGAGGTGGGCTGAAGTCTGGTGTTAGAAAAAAGGTGGGGTGCTCACCTGGATCATGACAGCTCCGCCGAAGTACTTCACTCAAGAAGGCAGCCTGGTCAGCAGGGGTCAGTGGGATCTCCCGGTCACTTAGCTCCTGCCCCAGGCAGCTGTGCAGCAGGCACAGCACCATGTCGTTGGCAGGACAGGGCCCCTCGGCGAGAGGAACACCCTCTGGCTCTGCCCGACACACACTCTGCTCAGCACCCAGAGCCTCCTGCAGCCCTGTGTCCCCAGTTCTTCCCTGGCCAGCAAAGCCTTTCCTCAGCTTCCTCCTCCCCATTACTCACTTGCTCTTCTACTCAGTGGCTCTCTATTCTCTAATATGCCCACCCTGCTGGCCCCTTAGGTGAGGGATGAGTAGGTACTAAATTCACTCACCTCTGGAAAGCAAAAGGAAAAACATCTGCAGCTGCTGGAACCGTGGCAGCAATCCCATTAGGTCAAAATGGAAAGGGATCTCATGGACATAGGTGTCTCCTCCCTGCTCCAGTCCTGGGGGAGGGAAGGATGATGGGACACACAGTGAGACCCAGATTACCTGCCTTTTCCTTACTTATTCCCTTTTTCCACCCAGTGGGCCACCTTCCCCACTGACCATCAGAGACTCGTGGTTCTGGGGGTAAAGGACCCCATTCCTTGCTCTGGCACAGCTGTATTAGGTATTCAAAGCTCAGCATGGAGCCTATGCAGGCAGCATCCCGTGGGTGGAGCTAAGGGAGAAACATCAAAGGACTGGAGTCAACCCCTTCTAATCCTAGCCTCTGGTTCTCAAGGAAGCCTAAATAGTCACAGATATTCAGAGGGCCCAAGAGGCCCACAGGCTGCAGAATCCAAAAGAGATGCAACCTGGTAAGACATCAGGGTATGGTTCTCAAGTCACTCACAGCTTGAGGGATCTCAGAGTATGTCAAGTCCTGTAGGTGCTTCCAGCTTTCAGGGCCAGGTCCCACGCGCCCATACTGTGGCTCCACCCATACCTCTGTGACCAGATTGAGCTCTGAGTCCCCCTCCAGGGCTTCCACCTCCACGTCATTGTCATCATCTGTTGAGAAGCTAAAGGAGGAAGGGCTCTGAGGAAAGGGATCCCTTGTGGTAGGGAGTGAGCCTCATGGAGGATGTAAAGGAGGCAGGCATGGAGGACAGACACCAAGTTCCATGTGGCCTAAAAACAGCATCCCCCTGCCCCAACTTGGGATGGACATCATCTCAGGGTATGGGAGCCACATTTAGGGGACAGTGGGAGAGAGGGCATTCTACAGAGAGGCAGTTTCCAGGCAGGGCAGAAACTCACCTGTCTTTGGTGGAAGTGGAGTGTGGGGGAAAGAGGATGTACTGGATGACACATGTGTGCTTCTCTTCAGCTGCAGTTTGCCCAGGTGGCTCATTCTGTGGGTAAATAGGAGATTCTGGGAAGATCCCAGCCAGTACCAAGACCTGGTCTGGCCTACCTCTGGCCCTCAGAACTTCAGTCCCCTCACCACTTCTCATGCTTCTATGACTCTGGCCTCAGGCCTTGGTCCTCTGGCCACATGGTCCCTATGAGGCAAAGTTTTTAGCAGTCCCCAACCAGCTCAGAGGCAAGTGTCCCTGAGATTATGATGGACCTTGGGGTGAGGTGTCATGAGGAATGGTACACACCTGAATTGGAAGCTCCAGGACCATATTGATGATCCCTTCCCCACTGCAGGCAAAGTGGAACCCTTCAGAGAGTCGAACTCTAAAGCCCCATCAAGGCGGATCAGGGTCGAAACAAGATAAGAGATACTCAGTGTAGTGCCCCAACTCCTGTCTCCCAGTAACTATCACGATAGCCTAATCCACGGGGAGGGCGGGGAGGGTGGCTCAGTTCAGACTAGTGGTCCTTCAGGATGTAACAGGTCCAAAATGAGGATCAAAGGCCAAAACAAGCAGAGTAGGGAGAAAGTGTGAAGGGTAGGTAGTTGCATGCTCTATACATGACACTGGAGTTTGGAGATACAAAGTGCCTGGTTTAGGCTTTCTGCCAGTGTTCAAACCTAAAATCCACACTTGCTTTATTCCTGCCCCAGTGGTCTGGCAGGTTCAGTGACATACTCAGTGAGGATGGACAGGAGCTGGGCGATGGCACTGAGTGGCAGTGCGGGGGCCAGGCCTGATGGGACACTCCACAGCCAACGTTGATGGTAGAGGTAGCGTGACAATGATGCTAGGCTGGATGAGGCTGAACGGCCTGACACCAAGGGCAGAGGCCCTGGTGGCTCCAGTGTCAGCAGGAACGGTGCCCGGTAGTCCAAGGGCAGCTTCTCATACCTGGAAAATGGGCAACTCCCTAGTTGATCTCTACTCATACCCCTCCTTTGTTTCTAGGACCCCTCCCCACCCTCTATACTAACCTGATGAGGAGCTTGTCCAGTGGTTTATGGAGGACTACAAGGCAGGGCCGGTCAGATAGGGTCTGCTGTGGCCCTAGCATGGTGGGTGACTTGGAGGGAGAGCTGCCCCCACCAATGCTCCCCAGTCCTTTCCGTTTCACCTTGGGTGTTGGCTCCTTGCTTTGCACCCGGTGGGGGAAACGAAGGCGCAGAATCTCTTCCTGCAAGCCTGACACAATCTGCAAAGAAAATGTGGTTGGATTTCCCTACAAATCTCAGAAAAGGGGCCCACAGACAAAATGAAGGAATCCTCTACTTCAGGCCTTACTTGGTCTGGGAATATGTCTCCCTACTAAACACGGCCCTGTGGGAGAGGGAGAAATGGAGCTCATCTGCACCCCCAGACTCCTTGGTCTAGAAGTCAGGGCCCAGCTTACCTTGTGCCGAGCCTGTGCTGGTGTGCCAATCGGAAAACCCAGGCGAAGGACCATGCATGGGGCCTTGGAAATGATGCGGACCATGTAAAAGGAGGAGGGAGGCTGGTCTGGGGCACTAGAGAGAAATGGGAGGAAGTAAGCAGCCCTAGGCTGGGAGTATGTGGCTTTAGGAGGAAGTAGGGTTGAGGCCTAGCATTAGAGGAGGACATATGGAATGAGGTGATGGAGGAAAAGCAAGGAGACGACATTGTGCCCACCTGGAGAGCAGCTTGACATAAGAATAACCCTCAACCAGCACAAAGCTGCTCCAGTCCCGAAGCAAAGAGGTCAGGGAGGAATGTGAGATCCTGCACTGGATAGTGCTGTAGCGTCCGTTGCTGCCTGGGGTGTGCAAGTGCTTGGGGATTGGTCTAGGAAGAAGGTGTTGAATGAAATCAGATCTCTAGCCCCAATCTTGGGGGGAAGAGGAAACTATTCCTTCCCTCTTTAGCCCTGCCTGAGTTTATGTGGCTAATGAGCTGGACACAGCTGGTTCTCTTCCCATCATTCCCTTTCCCCTGACCCCTGCTCTTCCACCCAGACTATGGCCCTGGCTCTGAGGATACACACGTGTCATGCTCCAGGATGAGCACCAGGCGATGCATGTGTAGCCAACGCTGCCATGAATTAGCATCCATAGACAGCACTGGCTTCCAATAGGCAGCAAACTGGGCATGAGATGAGTCAGAACCACTGTGCTGAAGGGAGAGTACCTGGGGACAGAGGACAGCCCTATAGCAGCATCTGTGGAGAACCAGGGTATGACCTCCAAACAGCAAACAGGGAGACGTCAGACTCGGTTCAGGGGGTCAAAAACAGCAGTAGGTTAAGGTTAAGGGACTGAGAAAAAACAGCTTCCCATACGAAGGCTGGATTGGTGTGACTGAGCCAGGGACAAAATGTATAGCCCTTTAAAGCCAAATTTAGTAGGACAGAACCTGCCCGCTTAGTCACTGACTTTCAAAGAAAAACTGAGTGATGGCAAGACCTGGTGATGAGCCCCTTACACACTCATGTAAGTCATGTGCCCATCAGTGCGAGGCTGTCAGCCATGGACTGGAATGTGAAGACAGCACAGGATAAAGGAAGCCATGGTGTTCGGGAAGCACATAGTTCACAGTGGCTGGTGATGGCTGGGGACAGGTGAAGGTGGTTGGGGGAGGCCAAAGTATGCCATGTGGCAATGGGGTGAGAGCTCAGTGTGCTGAGGGACCACTACCTAGACACTCTACAAGATGTCAGACACCCATGATCTGCTAAGGACCTTTCAGATCCTTTTCCCCAGCCCTCCCTAGGCCTTAGTCGGGAAGAGAGATGCTTTCAAGGTCAAAGGTAAAGCTTCTAATTTATATTCCTTGAGAAAGAAGTAACAGAGTTGATTCTGGGATCCAGATGCTGTGCTAATCCCTACCCAGGTAGGCATAGAAGGGGCTACCAAGCATCAGAGGCACTCACCGGGGTGGTGGAACCGGGAGGGATGTAAAAAAGTGGCACTCCACTCTTGGTGCTGTCTGGAAGAGTGAAATGCTCTGGCACCGAGGAGAAGGACTGAAGGTGGGCTAACATCTGGTCGGTCTGGTTAATGCTGTTGAACAAGGGCCAGCCTAAGCCACAGTTGACTCTTCTGGGTGCACTTGAGGAAACCCCAGGGAGACATGGGAACAAAGACACAGCCTGGTGCTCTGGGTGACCCACCCCAGCTCCCAGTTTCACAAATATGTCTCTCCATACAGTAAATTGGGCATCACTCACCAAGTGGTGACCTCACGTACCTCTGCAGGGTGTTCCAGAAACGGCGGATAACATGGGTACGATACAAGGAACGAATGGGTTGCCTTAATGCACAGGACACATCATGCAAGATGTCATAGCCACCTTCCATTGTCACTTCCACCCGTGTTCCTCGAGGGCCCTCAGACTCCAGGGGCCAGGGTGCCACAGCCACATACTCAATGCGCATGTTGTGCTTCCAAAGCAGCACCAACTTCACTTCCAATTGGGTTCCACCTTCAGGGGAACAGAAGGGTCAGTTAGGTGAAGAAGGCATAGGATTCTAGGCCTGAGACAGATTCCTATCTGAAATCTCACCTACCTCATGGAACTCTAGCCTGGCCAAAGGACCAAGCATGGTCCCATAGGTTTCAGAATGCCAACTGACACAAAAAGGAAGTTTGCAAGAGTAATTTGAAAATAAAGCCAAGTTCAGGTCACCACATCCACCTCAGCTGGTTCATCTTGGGCAAGACGAGATGGAACTGGGAAGCTATATGCTGGGAGAACTAAGCCCTGAAGGCAACTCTCAACTGACAAGCAGAGTCTCTCACAGTGATGCTCTTTCATGTGTGATACAAGGGTGTCTTTCACTTTGTTCAACAGATCTTCCCGCACACAAGTTCTCAAAGATCTGCGAAATTATAGCAGGACCTAGTGATCCTTACCTTTGGCCAATGTGACCTCTCGGACACTGTAACCCTCTCGAAGCCGTACAGACACGGTGCTGACCAAGTCGGCTGGTACCTCCTTCTCAGTGTGCTTCTTCCGGCGCAAGGCCAGGGCAGGGTTGCTGCTTGCAGAGACCAGGTGCTCATTAAACAGGCGGTGCTGAGAACCTGGAGGCCCAGTGAAAATAGGGAAGGAGAAAATGGTGATCTGTTAGTAGACAGATACACAGGGAGAAGAGACTATGCTGAAATCACTGTGAGAGGACAGCACAAGAGCAGCCAGCCCCAGTTAAGACTCCTAAAGCCGAGACTGCATAATCTCTGGGCCAATTCTATATCCCCACTTCCATACCAATCCAGCCTGTCTCTCACCACAGTAATATTCAGGGTTCAGTGCTTCCCCACTGCGTAGGAAGGAGTAGAGCAAGAATGCTCGGTGATAGACAGTCAGACCCAGATTGCCTGGCTCAGGCTCAGGACAAGTGGACAGGTAGGAGCCAAATGTTGCCATAGCGATGAACTTCATCAATTCCACATTGGGTACATGGCCGAAACTGCAGTCGTAAGAGTAAACTCCTCCCACCTGGAGAAATTGAGCAAGTAAGAGATCCTGCTCCACCAGAGAACAGGAGAGGATGAACAGCAAGAGAGGGAGCTGGGGCTGGGTGGCTGTACCCAACCCCTGTAACACAGAGGCCACCATTCTCCCTCTGTGCCTGCCCTTCCTTGAGCCCTTCTATCTGAAGCCTGTATCACTTGGTCATATCATCCTCTGTCCTTCCTCAACATCAAATACCTTCCTTTCCCTTCATTAAAGATTTTAGCAACCAGTTCACTGATTTTCTGTTACCCTGTCTCCATCCTGAAAGACTTTAGTGTATATCTAACAAAGTGCTGTTCAAACTTTAAGGGGCATACAGAACACCCCCAGGGATACTGTTAAAATGCAGTAGGTCTGGGGGCAGACCTGAGAGTGTGTATTGCAAGCAAGCTTTCTGAAGATGCAATGCCAAGGCAACAGATCAAAAACTGGTAAACTCATATACCCTGCAGGCCAAATCTAGCCTATCACCTATTTTTTTTTTGGAATATCTTTATTAATGTTTATTTATTTTTATACAGTGCTAAGGATTAAGCCCAGTGCCTCACACATGCTAGGCAAGCACTCTGCCATTGAGCTGCAACCCTAGACCCCTGTCACCTTTTGTTGTGAATAAGGTTTTAATGCCCATTTATTTTGTATTGTCTTTGGTTGCTTTTACACTACCACTTCAGAGCCTTCACACTACCACAGCACAGCTGAATGGTTATGGCAAACCAAAAGGCCCTTAAGGCTTAAATATTCACTAACTGGCCTAGATGACTCATCCATTCTCTGGCTGCTTGGTTCCTTGACCTTCATCTATTTTACTGCATGTTGGCCTTGGTTTCACTTGGAACAAATTCATCCTTGCAATTCTAAACTGCCACAAACCACGACACATGATTTTCCCTTTAGTTTTCTTTTGCCTTCTTCTTGCTGCTTTGCTCACACTCTTTGCCAGGCCTTCACTGTGTTCTCTCCAAGTCTAACAGCACTATCCTCACCCTCGTTTCTCAACCCAGCCTGGACCTAGATCATTAGTTCAAGCAACTCATAAGCACTTTTCTCAAATCTCTGGCCCTCTTCACTGTTTTCTGGTCGTATATCTCAAAACCCTAACTAGGATCACAACCTTTAAACCCACTCAATCAATGGTGTCCAAATATAGAAAACTGTTCAGTTACATAAGCTGGCCCTATATCAAAACATGACAGCCCACCTGGCTACTTCTTCAGGGCTGTCCGTAAACCTGTTCCTTCTTCTCAACACTGGTTTCCTTTCCTTATGGTGCTCATTATCACCTTTCTCTTCAGACAGAAACTGGGCCCTTGGCAGAATTTGTCCACATCTTCAATTCCACCTTCTAGTCTCAGAGAAAGAAATGACACTTGCCTGATCTGAATGAATCCCTCAATCTGTTTTGAGAGCCAATGCCCTCCTGTCAATTTAGGTACTCCATCAGGTTCTCTTTTCTCTTTTTTCAAACTCTTCTTCACTATGGCCCTCCATTAGAACCTTGCTGAAGTCTCTAGCTTTGAAAACCAAACTAAACAGAACAAACACCCCTCCTTCCACTCTGTGCTTTCCTCTGGCTACTATTCCTTCTTGTTCCCCACTTGATCTGAACAGCTAAATTTCCTGTGTCAACACTCATCTCTATTTCCTTCTCTTCTATCCACAACAATAATTTCCCTCCCAACCTCTTCACTGAAATGGTTCTGAAAAGGACCCCCCCACCATGACCTAATTACTCCATTCAAAGGGCACTTTTCATTCCTTATCCTACTTAATCTTTCTCTGCATCTTGCAGTGTTAACTACTCATTTCTTCCAAAACCTCTGACTTCTCTGATATTAGAATCTTCTGGGTTGTCAGAGTATTTTCCTTCATTACTTGCTGGGTCTTCTTCCTGTGAAAGACCTTTAAACAATGGTGTTCCCCAAGGCTCTTCTGGGACCCTTTCCTCTTTTCAATTACCATCTGTAGCCTGACAAATCTTCAGTTTCTATCTCTCATCTACCTTGTCTCTTGAGTATCAGGATCTGCATATCCAACTGTTAACTGCTATGAATAGCAGCCATTTAATATTTAATTATGCACTATGCTCTGTACTTTAAAGGCATATCTCACCATGGAGGTAGTTACTCTTACAATCTCCATTTACAAATGAATCCAAGTGGGTGAACTGCTGTGCCCAAGGTCACAGAGCTAGAATTCAGATGAGGCACGCCTAACTCCAAAGGCAATGTTAAGTACTATACTATAGCCAATCACAGGAACCTCAAACAGAACATACATGAACCTGCACAGAACATACATATGAAGAATTCATCATTTTGTCCTCATCCACCCCAACTGCTTCATGTTTGCTCTTCATGCCACTCAGTCATCACTGAAGTCAGAAACCTGGAGACACCCTTAACTACTCTTTCTCCCTCACTTGCTCCTCCGTATCTTGCTAATCTTAAGTCATATTGACTCCACTTCTTTATTTTCTCAACCCTCTTAACCCTAAGGCCCTTAATTTAAGTCCTGATCCTCTCACCTGAACCCCTGCAATTAACTGTCTCCCTGCTTCCACTCCTGTCTTTGACTTAGCAGCAAGAATGGCCTTCACCCACAGAACTATGCCTAAGCTTCTTAATATTGCAAAACCAGCTTTTCTTGCTTGGCTATATCTACCCCTTTAGTCTTGTTTCCCAGAGCTCTTGCCTCCTGCCCTATAGATCACCAATCTGGGCCCTGAATATGCCTTCTTCCCCTTTGTTTAAGCTAGTTTAAGCTGGGTCAAAGCAATAATAACTAGCCTAATGGAGTAGGTGGGACTGGAACTGACTCAGATTTCAAATTTTCCATTCTTTTTACTTTAAAATGCTGTCTGTCAAATCCTAAAAAAAGGAGACAAGGATGAGAGTCCTCTCCCACCACCTACCCTACTCTAGACAGGACACCTTCCCCACCAGGCAAGTCTGTCATTAGCTTCACTTGGGAAATCTTACCTACAAGAAAGTAATCAGCCATACTTGACTTTGTGAGATACCCACTTCCCTCGCTTTCCTAGAAAGTGCTCACCTGCACAAAGGAACAAGCCACAGTACCACTGCGAAGCTGGTTCAGTAATGTCTCACAGACAGCAACATCAGGGACACTGGTCACTCCATCTGTGATCACAATGATACCTGAGGCAGGAAACAAGACTCAGAACTGCAGGCAATGGCCAGACCAAAGTAACAGGAAGGCACCCAATGGACAGGGCCCTGAAGACCTCAGTGTCCACCCACCAGCATGTTTTATAAACTCTAATACCTTTCCTTCTCTCCTCCCTTCCTGCTTCTTTCTCTTAATGCTAGATCACAATCTCCCCTTAGGTGATGTCTTTGCAGTTCCACTATGTTCCACTAGAATTCCTGATAACTGTCAGAACTGAGAGTACTTAAGATATTGCACTCATACAGACTTGTAGTTTGCTAACAATGAAACAGGTGAAACAGGTCCTCTTCCCTGGGACCCAGCAATCCCCAGGAACCTTTTATCTTTGTCATCTTTTTGGAATCCCCATTTCCCCATTCCCACCAGCATTCTTTCTACTGACCTGCACTGGAGTTTGAGGGCAGTAACTGCAGAGCTAAGATGCCCTGACGAATCATACTGACCAGTCCAAGATCAGCTGTCACCATGGAGACTCCCACCTTCCGGCCCAAGGGCTCCCCTGCATCTGGGGACTGGTCTTCTGCCTGTCCCCAAATTACAGAAAAGTTTGAATAGGACATTTGCATTGCTGCCTCATCCACAGTGAAACCAGAATTTACAATTTTTCTTTGTTACATCCCCAGCCCTTTCACTTTTTATTTCAAGACAGGGCCTCACTAATTGCTGAGGCTGGCCTTGGACTAGTGATCCTCCTGCCTCGGCCTCACATCTCACATCCAGCTGCTGCTGCTGCTGCTACTTTTTTTTTTGTAGCACTGGGAACTGAACTTACATATGCTAAGCATGTGCTCTACCATGAAGCTACACCTCCAGCCCCCAAACCAGAATTTGTAGCCTAGTACTATCCAGCGTAGGCAGGCCTAATCATGTGAAGACCCCAATCCCCTATTCTGCTGCTGAGTCCTACTGTGCTCCCTCCCACACATGTGCTCTGATGTTGAACCTTAGATGGGAAGGGGGTCCAGCACCAGACAAAGCAGTGGATTGTACTGAGGCAGAGCTTCTCTACCTTCCCACAAAGGGCCTTTTCATTATTTCCCCACCACTATCATGAAATATTTTATAAACAATCCAATTCCAAGCCAAGCACACAGAATTGCTACTTACCTGGCCACTTCTGGGGTATCCAAAGCAATTCTAGTGAGCCCAAGTAGTTTTATCCATGATTATACAAAATACTAACTAGAGATCAAAGCCATTTATGATTAGCTTCTCAGATCTACACGGGAAGAAGATCGAGGACTGAAAAAACAGCAGCAAATGGTCTTCACCTTTTCTCCCTCCTATAATCCCTTTTGGAGAATGTGCCTGAGTCACTGTTCTCCAGCAGGTACCTATTGTAAGAGTTCACTAGCACATCTATCCACATTCTGCTCCTGACTCTTAGCCCTTTTCTGCCATCCTTCTCCTCCCTAGTTGGTTCAATCTTCCTCTTTGCCCTCCATTCTTACTCTCTTTCGAAATGGCCTCTGCCCGCTTCTCTCCCACATACCTGGCTCTGGGGATCATACTGCTGCTGCAGCATGGTGGCAACTTTGTCTTCAAAGAGACAGAGCTGTTCATACACTTGCTGCAGGAATGCCTCCCGCTGGGAAGGATCCAAAAGGCAGCCCTGTACCAGCACCTGAGAAGCACAAGGGAATGAGTGAGACAGGACTGTGGAACGTATTGACTGCTATACCTTTGCTCTCTCCACTTATTCTCCACAGCTCCCTCTAGGCAATCCTGACTTCCCACCAAACCGAGATCAAATGACTCCACAGCCAGTTCCACCTCCTCAGATCTACTCTAGCCATTTGCAACCCATATACAATCCTGCTCATAGCCTCAAGTCATTGTTACCTTAATCTAATCTAGGGTCATGATATTTACCTCTGCCTAGGGTCTTCCATCCTGGGCTTCCCCAGTCTCCCACATGAGGGCACCATAAGATCTCCCAGCTCCTTCCATGTTGGGCTTTGGTATGTTGTCTGTAAACTGAACACCTCAGCCTAGCAAACCCTTTCTTACTCATTTCTAAGTGTGCTGCACACTGAGGTATCCTAAATGTTAACTGCTTCTTTGAACTCAAAATGCTCTTCTTATTCCACACCCACCCCCTATGAATGTTCCTTCCTTCTCTTTACCCTCAGCAGAACTCTCACCCCTCTTCATAGAGAAAGGAAGGCGGCAGGAGGAGCTCCACCAGACCCTAGTCCACCCATGTGGGAATCCCCCTGGAGGTCTACTACATGTTCACACCTATCCACATTCTTCTTCTTTCTTTGAGGCTCTAAAGAAAGGGTTCTTCCTCCTCCTCTTCTCCCCTAGAGCTAATCTTTCTCCATCTCTTCATGAACCTTTGTCTCTCTAGAATCTTCACCATTCCTTCTACTTCCAATGTAAATCAGTGCCCCTTGCATACAGGCCTGTAAGACCTTGAGATGGACCTAAGGATCTCGCCTTGCTTTCTCCATCATACTCCCACAACCTGTCTTTCATGTTCACTTTTTCTCCCCGACCCCTGCCCTCCTATGGAACAACAACTTCTACTTCTCTACTCTCTAAGTCTAGACTGGGAAAGGGGATGGGGACAGCCAGAGAGGGAAAGTGGGACACTGCCATATTCTACAGGCCTGTGAGAAGGAAAACAGAAACAGAGAAGTAACAGGAACTGGAGTCACAGAAAGGTGAGAAAAATGTTTTATCCATATTGCTTAGAGGAGGGAAAACTAGGACAACACAGCTTGCCAACAACTAGGGGCCGGCTAAATATTTCAAGTTAAATCAGGATGAAATGCTGAGTTAAGGAGTGACTGAAAATATGTTTTCAAAGACTATTTAATGAATGTGAGGGCAATCTGGCTGTGATACCTGTCACCCCACTGACTGGCAGGGTTAATGCAGCTAATCTGAATGGCTAGGAGGGTGTCTCCTTCCTTGAATGCCACTCCATGGGCATCCTTCCCTCAAGCTGTGAACTTGGTCAAAGAGGATGATGTTTAGCGATAGAGGAGGATTATTCTTCAGTCAAAAGTATACAAGTGGGGGTTGGGGATTTAGCTCAGTGGCAGAGCGCTTGCCTAGCATGCGCAAGGCCCCGAGTTCCGTCCTCAGCCCTGAAAAATAAAAGTATACAAGTGGCTGTGCTTCCTTGCTAGAATCTCCAGACAAGCTCTCAAAGAATATTTCATGACATGGGACAATGCCAGTATTATTTAAAAAAAAAATAGGACTCAGAATTTATATATATGGAATGCACCTGATAGCTCTCTTTCTCTTTGAATAAAGGGATACTGGTAAGGGAGGATCAATACATACTTGCTAAACTAGAAAGAAATTACATAAAATGTTAATATTTATTTCAGAGTATATTATAGGTGAGTTTTCTTTTCTTTCTTTTTTTTTTATTGTTTTTCTGGCACTGGGGATTGAATCCAGTGCCTTGTACACGCTAGGCAAGTGTTCTACTAATGGGCTACACCCCCAGCTCTTTTATATTTTGAGACAGGGTCTTGCTAAGTTGCTCAGGTTGGCTTCAAACTTGCCATCCTTCTGCCTCAGCCTCTGAGAAGTACCTGGGAGGTGTGTACCACCATGCCCAGATCTTTATATTTTAATATGGCTTTCAAATCTCCTTCAATTGAGGTACTGAGCAATGAACCCAGGGGTACTTTATCACTGATCTATAATCACAAGCCTTTTTCACTTTTTGTTTTGAGCTAGGATATCATGCTAAATTGCCCAGGCTGGCCTCAAACTTGTGATCCTCCTGCCTCAGCCTCCCGAGTAGCTGGGATTACAGGTTGCCACCACGCCTGGCAACTTTTTTCCCTTCTTTTAGAGTTGCATGATATACCTTGAGGAACTACAGAGAAGATGTGGAGGCTGGCTTGGGGCTGATGAGTGGCCCTGGGGACTTACATAAGGAAATTCTCTCCTTCTCCATAGCTGCCGTCTTTGTTCAGGTCTTATCCTCTCTCCCAAGTAGCAATCATTTTCTGCCTGTTCTCCTCACATCCAGACTTTGTCCCCAGTCCCTCCTCCACACTGGTCACAAAAAGTGATCTCACCTATATACAAATCCGATTCTGTTGCTATCCATTCAAAACTTTCAAAGTTTCCCCTACTACCTATGATTAATTGTTTTAAAAGCTAATGTTTACATGCTTCTCTGGGGCAGGTACTGTTCCAAGTGCTTGACAAGTATTAATCCAATCACTATATATTGGTGCTATTAATATTCCCATTTTGGAGGAAAGACAGATGCACAGAGAGGTTAAGTAACTTGCTTAAGGGTACATAGTCAGTATGTGGTACTGCCAGGCAAACACAAGCAATGATCCAGTGCTTTTAACTCCTCTATAGAATAAAGAGCAAAGTCCTTGGCCTGACAGTTATAGCCTTTCCTAATTGGCCCCCACTTCTGTCTCTGGTCTGGTCTTTACCACTGTTTTCCAATATTCAACCTCTATACCCTGCCCAAACTGAATAATACGTAGCTCCCTAAAACACCTGTGATCGTGAGTATAGTTTCATAGTTCTGTGCCTTTGCCTTTGCTTTTGCTGGTCCCTTTATTTGGAAAGTCTATTTCCCCTTCTTTGAATGGTTGACCTCAGTTTTTTCTTCAAGATTCAGTTCAAATGCTGCTTTGTCTAAAGACTTCCCGGTCATTGTTCCAGGCTTGTTTGGATGCTCTCTCTTAGCATCCCCTCAGTACCCCAGTCATAAGTTATTAGTGCCCTTATCATGTTCAACTGAAATTCCTTTAGTATTTGTTTCCCCCTCTAAATGCTCAACTCCTTCCATCAGGAAAAAGACAGTTTCTGATTCATCTGTGTCTCTAGGACCTAGCCTGGGCCTGGCATAGATCAGGCTTCAGTATTTGCCAAGCAAAACGAGGTTTTGAGTGATTACCTAACACTCATGTACTCCTGCCTTGACTATCAGCACCTGCAAAGTCTTGCCTCTCTGGGGGACGTCGCCCATAACCACCAGGCTAAAAGTTGACCCAGGAGAGAACTTTAGACTGGGGCAAGGAGATGACAGTCCCTGCCCTGGGACTTCAGATCCTGTTCCTGTTATCTGTCTGTCTCCTAAAGAAAGTTTGATGGATAAGGAGACAGTGTAGCCAGCAGCAACAGTTTCAGGGCAAGCCCCTACCAATGAGTTTAGGATGGTTAAGGGCAGATGAGGGGAAACTGGGCCAATACTTATCTAAGCCAAAAACAGATATTCCTGTAACAGACTTGGCCATTGTCCAAAAGGAGTGTCTTGAGATAGCCTGCTTGGGTGGTGCATAAGCCCTGTAATTATCCATGTGGTCAGCATTGTACCTGATAGTTCATAGACCCTCAGAGAAAATGACTCTTCTCTGTCCTTAAAACAAATTAAGCTTCTAGTCAAGTGTGGTGGTGCATGCCTGTAACCCCAGCAGCTCAGGAGGCTAAGTCAAGAGGATCACAAGTTCAAAGCCAGGCTTAGCAATTCAGCGAGACCCTGTCTCAAAATAAAAAATAAAAAGGGCTGGGGATGTGCCTCTGGGTTACAAATAAAGAAAGAAAAAGAAATTACGTTTCTTGCCATTTGTAATAGTTCAAAATCACAAAACCATATTTCAAAAGATCATCTCCTGGGTGGTAGTGCCAGGAGTCAGCACAAGAGAAACCATCTGACAAACTAAAGAGGGGAGTGAGAAAGGCATTTGTCTAATCAGTGCCAACTGACCCAAAGTCCTTAAAATCATCTTTAAGGCCAAAAGATCTGGTTCTTTTCAAGGAGACAAGAGAATAACGGGAATGACTAGGTAATAGGTTAAAGAAACCAGCAGAGCTGGGGACTTGGGTAGAAACAGTAGAGACAGGATAAACATTTACCACATTATTAGAAATTGGGTCTATGGGTGCAAAATTAGAGAAAGGATGCACTACCTGGTGGGACTGCAAGCCAATGATCGAGGAGTAGGCCTGGATAGTCACGTAGATCTCAGGCTGGAAGTTGATGCAAGATCCAGGCACTCGGAAGGGACGAAGCAGCCCACCCAGGCAGCGGGAAAGGGCATGGAAAACTTCATCAAATAGGATCTCCCCTGTGGAATCGTCCTGCAGAGAAAGCTTTCTTAATGGTGCCCAAAAGCAACCCTAAGCAGAGGGCAGAAACAAGCAGCTTCCACGATTCAGTAGGATCCTCATCTTACGGCTGATTACACTCCAAATACAGTGCCACAGATGGAATGGGATCTGTCTTTTAACAGTCATCCCCTTTATAAGTCTGTCTTCTTCCCACAGTGGTAGGTTGGGATCTTTTTTTATCTTTCCCATAGGCCTTTCTCTGCTCTTCACCCTTCATTCCATCCCTGCTTCCCCCAGTCTCCCTCCAACTGCTTACCACAATGCCAGTAGATGGGCTAAGGTCCAGTTCAATAACAAATCGATACTGCCAAGCCAGGAAGGTAACCCGGGTAGAAGGTACAAGGAGGAATGGCCTTGGGACCACTGGTTCATCAGGCTGCCACCCAGGAGGCAGGACACTGAGGACTTCCAACTCCTGCTCAGACTGAAGCTGACAATTAAGACAGATAAGAAGAAAAGGATCAGGAAAGAGTCAACGCTTTCTTCCCAAAATCCCAATTCAGCCACTTATTAGCTGTGAGAGTGTACAAAAGGCATTTAACTTCTTTAAGCCTCAGTGTCCTCATCTGTAAAATG
>PVKS010017959.1:0-40991 GCA_004027875.1 Aplodontia rufa
TTTTTCTTGTGGCTTTCTTTGTTCCAACACTTTGTTGTGTATGTGGTGCTGGAGTTCAAACCCTTGTCTTCACGCATGCCAGGCAAGTGCTATAACCACTGAGCAACTACTCCAGCCTCCATTATTGGCTTTTATAGTTATTATGTTATTCATTCTTTGAATCCCCAGCTTTTGGAAGAATTTCTGCTACCAACAAATGAATTCTTTCTGATGTCCTGAATTAGACTCCACAGTATCAAAAGATTAATATTAAATACCATTTTTTTTTTTTAAGAGAAAAGGACAGAGAGAGAGGGAGAGGCAGAATCAATTTTTATTGAGTTTTTCCACATGGCTTTCGTTGCTTTGACACCTAGTTGTGTATGTGGGTGCTGGGGTTTGAACTCGTGTACTTGCGCACGCCAGGCAAGTGCCATAATTGCTGAGCCACCGCTCCAGCCCCTGAATACCACTCTCTCTCTCCTTTTTTTTTTTTTAAGAGAGAAGCAACTTTGTTTAGTTTTTCACATGGCCTTAGTTGCTCCAACACTTAGTTGTGTACGTGGTGCTGGGGTTTGAACCCGGGTCCTCATGCTTGGTAGGCAAGCGCCGAAACCTGAGCCACTGCTCCAGCCCCTGAATACCACTCTTAAGATGCTGTATGGTTCAGTTTGTGTGATACATGCATCATTTATTTTATGTATATATATATACACATATATATATATGTATATTTGGAAACAGTGTGATAAGCTTCAAACAGATGAGTAGAAAATATAGTTTTTGGAATATATTTAAAATTTACAGAATGACATTTGAAAATATTTGTGTACCATTTTTTTGTTTTGCCCTCGAGAAATTGAGATCCAAATCATCACTTATTATATTCTTTATACAGAAAATGTTATTGAGTTGCATGCATGCTGCAAAGTTACTTTGAAGAATAAGCAAGTTGTGTGGTTTCTATTTGACCTTCATCTCATCACCTTTTTGGTATTATTTTTTCTTGTCAGCATTAGGAGGTATTGTGTTTGAGATTCTTGCTCCTTATATTTATAATATGACGAAATACAGGAAAGATTTGATTTTTATTTATTTTCTGTGCTATGCCAGTTTTTCTCTTTTCTTTTTTGGTACCAGGGATTGAACCCAGTGGTGCTTAATCACTGAACCACATCTACAGCAACCCCTTCTTTTATTGTTTTTTCTTTTTTTCTTTTTTTAAAGAAAGAATCAGCTTTATTTATTTTTTCATTTGGCTTTTGTTTCTCCCTCAGTTGTGTATGTGGTACTGAGATTGAACCTGGGTCTTTGCACATGCCAAGTAAGTGCAATACTGCCAAGCCACCACTCTATCCCTTTTTTATTTTTTATTTTGAGACAGGGTCTTGCTAAGTTGCTTAGGGGCTTGCTATGTTGCTCAAGCTAGCTTTGAACTTGGATCCTCCTGCCTCAGCCTCCTGAGCCACTGTATTAACAGGTGTGCGCCACCATACCTGGTCGTGGCATGCCAGTTGAAACTGTATTAAATATATTACCCTGCAATCTTGGAAATAAGTGTATTCTTTTCCTCTGTAGTTCTGAAAAGAAAACCAAAATAATTTTATATACTAGAGAATTTAAAACCTTTCATTTGTTTTTTGGTTTTTCAGAATGTGAACTGGCTTTATTACCTTTTTTAGTTTTGAAAAATAGTTTCCTATGAGGGATTTGATAGGAGCTTCTCATATGACTTGTGTATGTTACCTAAACCAGGTTTTTATAATTACAGATATTTTTATAGATATTTCTGTTAAATTATGCTTTAGTGTGGCTTAAAAAATCTTTTAAATTGATTTCGTTTGAAGGTACAGAATTTTTTAAAGCAGTGAGTTAACCATGCTATACTAGCAGTTTATTTTTCATTTTTTATAAAGAGAGAGAGAAAAGTAATTTTTAATTTTTTCATCTGAGTTTTTATTTTTCCTCCACTTGGTTGTATATTTGGTACTAGGGATCTAACCTAGGTCCTCACACATGCCAAACAGGCACTCTGCTGCTGAGCTAACTCCCCAACCCCTATGCTAGCAATTTAAAAGTGCTGTTGTTTTGCAGATTTTAAAGAGGCAGTCAACTGATTTTAAGAAAAATTGCAGTGATTACACTGAGGTTTGTTTGCTTCTGTGTTTAAAGTTCTCCAATTAAAATTGTTTTACCTGTTTGTCTTCTAGGAAAGAAATGTAGAAGCTGTAAGAAATGCAAAGGATGAGCGTGTTCGGGAGATTAGGAATGCAGTGGAAATGATGATTGCACGATTAGACACACAGCTGAAAAATAAACTTATAACACTGATGGGTAAGTGTTCTTTTTTTGTTTGGTGTTTTTTGTTAGTTTGTTTGTTTTTATGCTGCTAGAGTACATGATACCTTGAGTCATGGAGGTTATATCTTTGAAGAGTAAGGTTAACAAGTTATTACAGGCCAGGATGGAATCTTGAGACTTTGGGCCGTTCCATGCGGCAGTAATCTGGACAGATGTCTGTCTTGTATTTAGAAATTGGTGGGGAGAAAAAATTTCACAGATAATCTGGGTGAGAATCCTAGTAGCCTAGCCATGGACCTCATTCTTTACTAGTTTTTTTTTTTCTCTCTTAAATACAGTAAAAATTTTTATTAATATTTCCTTTTATCCTTTCTCCATTGAAGGTGAAAACCTGATAGTTATGAATATCAGAGTAGTCCTCTTAACTTATTCTTAGAGATTTAGTTTTTTGTGTTTGAATTCTAGTAGGGCTCAATTTTCATCTAAATCGTATTTAATTTTATTAATTGCTCACCCTTTTGGTTCCTCAAATATTCCCTCATCATCCTTTGATTATGGAGCCTAATTTTGAACATAAAATTTAAATAATAGTGTGATCAAATGAAGTTTAATGAAAAAATGCCTAGTGTCTTTGAGCTTAACCTGCAATTAGTCCATCTAACATGTATTGACACAACCAGCTTGGCACTTTTCATCATATTATAACATAAAATATACACATTTTAATAATACGCGAACAAAGAATTCTTTTATTTGTTGTCTTTATTGTAACTAAGATGCAAATTATAAATCTCTACCATCTGACTGTGTTCTTTAAGACCCAACAACAGATCTTTTATTTTTTTAATTTGATTTTTTTAAACATTGAAATTACTAGATTTATACACCTGCCTTGGTAAATTTGGGGTTCTCATGGGAGTCAGCTGTACTTGACAGTATTGAACACCCTGCTTTTTCCTTTCTGTTTCTTCCCTTCTCCCCACTTCGTAGCTGTAGTCCCCACAGGTTGTGTGTTACTTCAGATTTGGTGGGTCTGTTAAAAAAAACTTGACTAACTTTCATCCTATCTTAGGTTTCACTCTAGCTTCCACATATGAGAGAAAATATTTGACCCTTAAAATTCTGGGTTTGGCTTGTTTCACTCAGCATGATTTTTTTTCTTTTTTCCATTTACCTGCAAAAGCCATGACTTCTTTCTAATAGCTGAGTATATTGTGTGTATATATCTATCTATATATATATCTATATGTCTATATATATCTCTCTCTATTGTGTATATATATATCTCACCGTTTTTGGACCCATTTATCTGATGAAGGGCATCTAGGTTGTTTCCATAATTTCACTATTATAAATTGAGCTGTGCAGAAGGTTTTTAGTTTAATGGCATCCTGCTCATGTATTCTTGGTTTTTAATTCTTGTGCTATAGGAGTCATGCAACGTAATAAGGAGCCTATACCAATATGGTGGAGTCCAACAACAAATTTTTTGTTGGAGTCCAACAAAAAATCTTGAAAAAAATTATTGTTATTATTATTTATTTTTATAGTTTTTAGATTGAGGGAGAAAGACAAAAAAATCAGTTTTATTTTTTTCATCTGGTTTTTGTTTCTCCAGAACTTAGTTGTGTGTGTGGTGCTGGGGATAGAACCTGGATCCTTGCACGTGCCAGTGGTCTACCACTGAGTCACCACTGTTGCGCCCCCCCCCCCCCAACATCATTACTTTAGATTGAACAGTACAGTTCATCCACACAGTGGAACAATTAGAAGAAACCTGTAAACATTGATTATTTTATTTTTGGTGTCTTTTAGATAAAAGATTTTATGTTAATGAAAACCATGATTGTTCTTATGCCCTCAGTTCCAGTGAGTTGTATGCATGGATGATCTTATTCTTTTAGACTTTAAAATATTTGAGACTTAAGTTTATTGAGCCATATAAAGTGCTAGGATGTTAGTGCATAGTAGCACTTTTTTTTTTTTTTAAGAGAAGACAGTGAGAGACAGAATCAATTTTTATTGTTTTTCACATGGCTTTCATTGCTCTGACACTTAGTTGTGTACGTGGGTGCTGGGGTTTGAAACCCTGTGCTTGCATATGCTATGTAAGTGCAGTAAGTGCCGAGCCACTGCTTCAGCCCCTGTAGTGGCACTTTTACAATTGAAGTCTTCTTTGCTGTTAATGTGATTTTAAATTATAGCCAAAAATACATTATGTGGTGTTGCTTTTGTTGAATGAATTTGCTTAATTGAATTAAAAATCAGTCATCAGTACAGATCTCTTAATTTTAGAAAAAAAAAAAATTTTTTTTAAGTCAGTCTCACTCCATTGCTGAGGCTGACCTTGACCTTAAAATCTCCTGCCTTCGCTTCCTGAAGCACTGGGATAATAGACATGAGCCATTTCACCTGGCTTAATTCTAGTAACTGTATAAGTTCACTTAGTGAAATAACTTTGCTCTGTTTTTTGTGGTTTTCAAATGATTTATCATTATGAAAATTTAAATACAATTTGTAATTTCCGGGAGAGTTTTTATGATTAAATAGGATACTTTCAGGGTTAGTATCTTTAGAATCATCTGTCAGTTTGCTTAGTACTATGAGGAACTTCACACTTCGATTGATTTTTTTTTTTTTTTTAAAGGAGGGACAAGGAAGAGAGAAAGAGAGAAGGAATTTTCATTTAGTTTTTCATGTGACTTTCATTCCTCTGACACTTCATTGTGTATGTGGTGTTGGGGTTTGAAGTCTCATACTCGTGCATGCTAGGCAAACACCATAACTGCCGAGCTACCGCTCCATTCCCTACACTTTGATTCATATTACAATCTCTACCACTAATTCCCCTTCCCCCAGTACTGAGGATTGAACCTAGGAGTCTTCTAACTCTGAGATATACGCACAGTCAAGTGAACACCCAGTTGTAAATATACTTTTGAAAATGTAGTTTACAGTTTCCCTTTGAACTTTTTCTTAAAATTTTTTTATTAGTGCATTCAGACCATTCTCTTTATAAACAACAAAGTCTAAAGGTCTAGAAGCATATCCTATAAAATTAGCAGAAGTTTCTGTTTTAAAAGAGATGCAGTCTCACTAAGTTGCCCAAGCTGGCCTTGAACTTGGGAGTCTCCTGCCTTAGCCTTCTAAGCAGCTGGGATTATAGACATGTGCCACTGCACCTGGCTCTACCACTGATTGTTTTGTTTTGTTTTACACAATACCTTTATTTTTATGCAGTCCTGAGGATCTAACCTGGTATCTCACACAGTCTAGGCAAGTGCTGCAAGCCAGGCCCTCCACCACTATTTTTTTTTTTTTTTTAAAGAGGGGGAGTGTGTGTGAGAGAGAAAGAATCAATTTTATTTAGATTTTCACCAGGCCTTTGTTTCTCCAACACTCAGTTGTGTGTGGTGCTTGATTTGAACCCAGGTCCTCATGCATGCAAGGTAAACACTTCAACCACTGAGCCACTGCTCAAGCACCTTTACCACTATTTTTTTTAAGGTGAATTATGTATGGTAGTTTTGACCAAAGTGCTAATGCTTTATGTCTGTGGAATGTGATGATAGTAGAAATTATCTTTAATAGTATTATTTTTAATAGTATCAGATCCCAGCATATAATTTCATTTCCATGTATATTTTTGTAATCAGGAACTTCTGATCTAGAAGTATGTCATATGCCCGCTATTCCAGCCACTTGGCAGGAGGTTTGCAAGGTCAAGGCTAGCCTGGGAAATTTAGCAAGATGTCATCCCAAATAAAAAGGGCTTAAGATGTTATTCAGTGACAGAATGCTCCTTGGTTCAATTCCCAGCACTACAAACAAAAAATTTATGATTTTAGTTTCAGAAAACCAGAAATTAAAGGTCTGTGTGTTAATTCCCTCCTTTTATCAAATAATACTATTCCAAATTGATAGAACTGCTAGTCTTGTGGGGTATGTTTCTAGCCCTTTAGACTTTGTGGTTGATAAAGACCACCAACCAAATGAATGCACCAGTGCAAAAATAAAATAAGCCAGGTGTGATGGTAAACACCTGTAATTGCAGTGACGCTGGTGGCTAAGGCAGGAGGATCACAAGCAGTGTTGCAAGACCCTGTCTCAAAATAAAATTTAAAAGGATTGGGGATGGAACTGAGGGGATAGTGTCAAAAATATACATATATATGACAAAGTAAAAACCTAAAAAAGAAAATGACCTGATTGGCACTTCTGCTTATCTTTTTTTTTTTTTTAATTTTGATATGCTTATCTTCTTTTTGTTTTAAAAACATAAAATTTGAGAGAGGGATAGAAAGAAAGAATCAGTTTTATTTAGTTTTTCATGAGGCTTTTGTTGATCCAACACTTCATTCTGCACATGGTGCTGGGTTTTGAACCTGCTTCCTCGTGCATGCCAAGGACATGCTGAAACCACTGAGCTACCCCTCCAGCCAAAGAATTTCTTCTATATAAAAATAAATGTAATAATTATTTTATCAGTTTCTGCTTTCAGCTTCTTAAGACCCTCTTGGACATTGTTTACCCCCTTGGACATTGGTTTGTGTTTTGTTTTTTTGAAACTGGAGATTGAACCCAGTGGTTCTTAACCACTGAGTCACATCCCCAGATCTTTTTAGTTTTTAGTTTAAGACAGGGTCTCACTAAGTTGCTAAGGGCCTTGCCAAGTTTCTGAAGCTGGCTTTGAAGTTGGAATCCTCTTGCTTCAGCCTCCCGAGTCACTGGGATTACAGGCTTGTGCCGCAGCTTGGGCATTGTTTTCTATAGGTTTTTCTATGCTCACTGGACGGACGTTTTACCAACATTTAACCTAAACATTGGCCCATGTACTATATCCCCCTTTTAAGCCATCATTGAACTTTGGGGAGAAATTCTTGATTGGATAAAATTCATGTTATTAACTTCTTCCAAAAGGAACATATAAGTCTAGAAAAACAGCAAGGTATGATAGCCTACTTTTCTAATCCTAGCTACTTGGAAGGCTGAGGCAGAAGGATTCCCAAGTTTGAAGCTAGCCTGGCAATTTGGTGAGACCCTGTCAGAAAATAGTCTTTTATAAGAATGGCTGGGGATTTAGGTTTGTGTAACAGGTATTAGGCCCTGGGTTCAATCCTTAGTACCACAAAGGAAAAAAAAAGTCTAGAAAAATTAATTTTTTACTTAGAGTATATATATGTGTGTGTACATTTGTGTATCTGTGTAATTTTTTATTCCAATTCTGGAGGTTGAACCCCAAGGCTTTCATTGTGTATTTCTTAGGTGAATTTGATACCCTTAATTAAATTTTCTCTTAAAGTACTTAGGATTGATTCTGAAGATTTTTGTTCTAAGATTCTATATGTTAGCTTTAACCCTTAAACTCTAGGAAAATATTTAGGGTAGCTGAATGAAGGATTTTTCTTTATTTGAAGTGGATTTGTTTATATCGAGTATGCTCACTGAAAGTTAATTTCATTGTTAAACCAGTAATGAGCCTCAGTATTGATGTTTTGCTATATTTAAACAGGTCAGAAGACATCTCTAACCCAAGAAACAGAGCTATTGGAATCCCTTCTTCAAGAGGTGGAACATCAGGTGATGAACTATTAAATGTAGTAAAATAGTCTTAATGCTGGGGTTTTTTTTTGTTTTTTTTTTTTTTTTTTTTTAGGAAGAGCAGAGAGTATATGAGATCAAAAGGTCTATATGCTATAGTGGAAATTTTTGTGAAAGAGAAAACATCTGATTTTTTCCATTTTTATTTTTAGGAAACTAAGATTTATGATGATATTCAATAAAAGACATTTCTTTAACTGGGAATACCAATAGAAATCAGTAAATCTATAACAAGTTCAAATTTCCCTACATTGTGAGTTATATAATAATGGTCTTGAGATAGAATTTATTGCCAGTTCCTTAAATACATTGATGATTTATTTTATTTTTTTTTTTTATTTTTTAGAGCTAACAGGGATTTAACCCTGTGTGATTTACAACTGAGCTATATCACTAGCACTTTTTATTTTTTGAGACTTGGTGGCTAAGTTGCTAAGGCTGGTTTTGACTTGTGATCCTCTCCCAGCCTTCCAGATGACTGAGATTATAGGAGTGCACCACATATCCACGTCCCTAATTTGTTATAGCCTTCAGTTCAAGCAAAATTCCTGATGCATTTACCATTTTGTTCAACATAATTAAGATTGTGAAACTGTTTTGATATATTTATTTTGAAACAGGATCTTGCTAAGTTGCTTAGGGCCTTGTTATATTGTTGAGGCTGGCCTTGAACTTGAAATCCTCCTGCCTCAGCCTTCCAAATCATTGGGATTACAGGCTTTCGCCACCGTTCTGACTTAAATATAGTGATTTTTACCTTACGATTTAGTAGGTTTTTTAAATTGAGGAAATACTAGTAAGTGCCAGATAAAGAGCCAGCTTTGCTTTCAATGTTTGAGATATAGCAGTGAACACAGTAACTAAAATTCTGTCCTCAGACTTTATATAACATATAGTAAATGAGTATAAATTTTAAAAAGTCTCATCAGTATTTGTTGAACTGTCTCAATTTTTTTTTTTTTTAATATGAACCCAGGGCCTTGAGTTTTGTAGAATGACATTTTACCTTTGAGCTACATTTCCAGTCCCTTTTAATTTGAGACAGAGTCTTGCTAAATTGCTTAGGTTGGTCTTGAACCTGCCTGAGCCTCCCAAGTAGTTGAGATTATAGGCAATATTTGCATTCTTTATTTTTTTTTTCTTTGTTACCAGGAATTGAACCCAGGGATCTTAACTGCCAAATCATATCCCCAGACCTTTACTTTTTTTTTAATTTTTATTTTGAGATAGAGCTTGTTTAGTTGTTGAGTCTGGCTGCCATTCTTAATTTTACATGTTCCTATAGTCCTGACACTTCACTCCCTCTAGAAAATAAAGTAGCAGCAGTCTTCTGCTGGAGTGACGGGGCAGTTTTAGACCAGCTGTGGTGGAGTAGGGGATGGGAATCTGGAGGTTCTTGTTCTTTTTTTTTTTTTAACAGCTTTATTGTGGTTAAACATACGTTGCATATATTTAAAATGCAGAATTTGATAAAATTTGAAAAATGTGTATACTTGTGAAACCTTCACTATGGTTAAGATAGTTGAACATATCTTTATCCCCAAAAGTTTTCTTAAGCTTGTTTATTTTGTCCTGAGCCATGCTTCTCCCTATATTCAAGTGCTGATTGTTTTTTTGTTATTGTAGATGGATTTGTTTTTTTCTAGAATTATATAAATGGAATTATGTTACGTACTCAAGTGTAAGTTCTAAGTTCCTTTACCAAAATTATATTGAGGTTCGTGTTGCTATGTAGATCAATAATTATTTTAATACTGAGTAGTATTACACTGTATGTAAATACCACAATTTGTTTTTCTATTTAATTATTTATGGTCATTTGACTTAACCATAAACCAGTTTTTGGCCCTTATAGACAGCTTCTATAAGTGTGTATATACATATCTTTACATGGATATGTATTTTTTTTTCTCGTTGGTGCACTTACAATAGAATGATTCGGTCAAATGGTTAATTTCATTAATTTTTAACATAATTGCCTACAGTTTTCTGAATTCATTATACTTTTATATTTCTACTAATAGTGTATGAGAGTATGTTTTTCTACAATACTGCCACATGATATAGTTTAGTGTTTTATTTTTACCATTGTCCTAGGAGCATCTAATTGTGTATTTAATTGGTAGTTGACTCATGGCTAGTGATAGTATTTTTGAACTTACTTGCTATCCATGTATCTTTTGTTGAGGAGTCTGTTCTAATCTTTTGTCCATCATTTTATTGATTTGTTTTTTTCTTATTTAGTTTTTTGAGTTCTTCACATAAAGAACTAGATGTAAGTCCTGTATCAGATAAATGCTTTGCAAAGGTTTTCTTCAGGTCTGTTTGTTTCTTCATTTCTTAAGAGTGTCTTGTGTGGGAGCTGGAGTGGTGGCTTAGCAGTTACAGTGCTTGCCTGGAACATGTGAGGATGCAGGTTTGAACCCCAGCACCACTTACACAATGAAGTGTTGGAGTTATGAAATCTACATGAAAAACTAAATAAAATTGATTCTCTCTTTTTCATTGTCTCTCTCTCTCTTTAATAAAAAAAGTGTCTTATGAAGAGCATTTTGATGAAGTATAATTTGTCAGTTCCTTTGATGTTACATTTAGAATTTTTTTTAAGCGAGGACAGTGAGAGAGAAAGAAAGAAGCAACTTTTATTGCTTTTTTTTTTTAATTGAACTCCATGTTATGCAACTATTCTACCACTGAGCTACACCCCCAGCCCTTTCATTTTACTTTGAGAGGGTCTAGCTAACTTGCTTCAAACTTGTCATCCTCCTGCCTCAGCATCCCAAGTTGCTGAGATTATACTCCTGCTGTTATTTGTTATGCCTTTTTTTTTTAAGAGAAGGAAAATGAGAGAGTAAGAGAAGAAAAAGAGAATAAACTTTTGTTTTTCATCTGGTTTTCATTGTTCCAACACTTAGTTGTGTGTGTGGTGCTGGGGTTGGAACCTGGGTACTGACACATGCCAGGCAAGTGCAGTACTGCAGAGCCACTCACTGTTCCATCCTAAAGGAAGGATTTCTTAAGACAAAATAGGCACAAAATATAAGGAGAAAGACTTGGCTACAGTAAAATTAAAACTTTTTTTTGAACAAAAATCTTTAAAAACTAAGTTGATAAGCCATAGATGGGGAAAAGTTATTTGTTATTCCTGAAACTGAATTGGTATCCAGAATTCATAAAAAAGTGCAACGCAGGAATAGGAATGTAGTTTGGCTTGGCAGTAGAGTACTTGCCATTAGGCCCTCGGTTTAAACTCTCGCATGGCAAATAACAACAAATTATAAATTAGCTAAAATAATCTTGCAAAAGTGAGTAAGGATATGGGTAAATATACAGAAGTGGCTGCTGGGTGGCAAGCAAATGAATTTCATTGATAAACTAGGAAATATTTAGTAAAACCACAGCATAATGCTATTTAACGAACATTAGATTTACAAAAATTTATAAGCAAAAGAAAAAATGTTGGGGCTGGAGTGGTGACTTGGCAGTTACGGTACTTGCCTGCCATGAGCAAGTACGCAGGTTCAAATCCCAACATCACATACACAATGAAGTGTCAGAGCAATGAAATCCACATGAAAAACTAAAAAATTGATTCTTTTTCTGTCTTCCTCTTCTAAAAAAAGAAAGAAAAGAATAAATGTTGATAAGAATGTATGATAGTTGCATAAATCTGTTTGACTACTTTGGAGAACAGTTTACTAACAACTGCTGAATTTGTTGATAAGCTTCAACCAGTAATTCTAGTCCTAGACAAACGTAAATAGATGTACAAGTGTTATTTTTAGTAGTAAAGACTAGGAAATAAATGTTTGTGGATAAAGGACAGATATCATTTGTGTTACATTTGTATAAAGGTATTTTTTTAGAAAAAGAGGGACAGTGAGGAAGAGAAAAAGAATCAATTTTATTTAGTTCTTCATATGGCTTTTGTTGCTTTCACACTTTGTTGTGTAGGGGTGCTGGGGTTCGAACTCATGTCCCTGCTCGTGCCAGGCAAGCGCTGTAACAGCTGAGCTATTGCTCCAGACCCCAAAGGTATTTTTTTTTTCTTAAGAGGGACAAAAAAAGAAAAATAATAAAAAATAAAAAAATAAAGAGAGGGACAGTGAGAGAGAATCAATTTTATTTAGTTTTTCATCTGCCCTTCGTTGCTCCAACACTTTGTTGGGTACGTGGTGCTGGGGTTTGAACTCGAATCCTTGTGGGTGCCAGGCAAGTGCCAGAACCACTGAGCCACGGCTCCAGGCCCTCCAAAGGTATTCTTTAGAACTCTTGAAATATGTTGATAAACCAAACATCTTAAAACAATATTGAATGAAAAATGTAAGCTACACGGTGATACAGCCTGATATTTATGTAAAGTTGGAAAACACTGAGAGCATTATTTGTGGATGTATATATGCATGGAAATACATGTATATGATATTAAACTTAAGTTGAAGGAGCAAGTTGCTTTGGAATAAGTGGTGTCAAGGAGGGATACACATAGTAAGCATCCAATAAATGTTCAGTGAAAAATGCAAATCAAAGCTTTGTGATCTTATATGCACATACTAGTGATTTATGAAAATAATGTACCTTAAAAATCATAATCTGCTAACATTCAAAGTATATTAGATTGTTTAAGTTATTCAGAAAACCTCAGTGGGATGGGCAGTACTTGACACCTGGTAATATAAATGCAAAAATATGGATCTGTGTATTTTTTTGTCTTTTTGTCTTTTACCAGTGTGTTTTTGGATGATCACGTATTCAGTCATATATCATTATTCTTGGTATTCCCAAGACTGATATGTATCATATTGTATTATTCTTTTTTTTTTTTTTTTTTTTAAGAGAGAAGGACAGAGAGACAGAGAAAGAGAGAAACAACTTTATTTAGTTTTTCACATGGCCTTAGTTGCTCCAACACTCAGTTGTGTATGTGGTGCTGGGGTTTGAACTCGGGTCCTTGTGCTTGCCAGGCAAGCGCCAAAACCGCTGAGCTACCGCTCCAGCCCAATATTGTATTATTCTTGATGAGCTATAAGCAACTTTTTTTCCCCAAAAGTTATAAATGTAGTTGTAGTGGGTTGCTAAAGGAGGCATTTTACTTTGGTTTACAGTTTCAGAGGTTTCAGTCCATAGTTGTGTGACCCTTTTGTTTTGGGGCCTGTAACAAGGCATATCATGGTAGGGGAAGCCTGTTTACTTCATGGCAACTGAGAAGATTGAGAGAAAAAGGTTGAGGTCTCAATATCCCCCCTTAATGGGTATGCCCCCAGCGACCCTACTTCCTTTTTACCACCCATACCACCTCTTAAAAGTTTCACCATCTTTTAATATTTTCACAGGCTGGTGACCAGTGCTTTAGGTTATGGAGCTTTGAGGGACATTTAAGACCCAAGTCATAGCATGGGGATTATGAATATCATCCATATGGTATCTGATAGTGTATTAGTTTGCTGGGACTGCCATAACAAAATAACACTGACTGGAAGGGTAATATAACAGAAATTTGCTTTCTTATAGTTTTAGAGGCTATTGTGTCTGTAACAAATACATTTGGGGATTTAGAGAGATGCAGTTCAGTCCATAATGGGTTATAAAGCCATTTTCACATACAACTTTATGATGCTTTATAACAAACTGTTTAAAATGATCAGTGGTAGATGTTTCAACTTTATGTGTAAAACCTTAGTCATATTTGTAATTGGCAGCAAAATTATTAGTACTCCAACCTCTTTTTGTTGAATAAAAAAAAGCAGTGGATTTTTAACTACCATTCTTATTAAAGTTAGATTTCTCTCTTTTTTTTTTTTTTTACCTTTGAAATATAGTAATACTTCTGGAACTGATATAGGTTAAGAGGTGTGTGTGTGTGTGTGACATCTTAACATGTCTATTACCTAGAATGCCATTGAAGAAACACTTGATTTTTATAGACTTTCCACTGACAGGATTGTTTCATTAATATGCATAATAGCTTCACTGTACCCAGGTGGAAATATATTTGCAGTTTCTCAAATTTGATTTATCCCAAAATGAGGAAAGAAAAATGGATTCCGATCTTGATTCAACCAGTTTATGTTAGAAAGAAAATCAACTTAGACCCTAGGAGTATTATGAATTTTCAAACCCACTTGTAGTCATCTTATATTTATTTTTCTCATTTTTGGGGTTATATTACCAGATTAATTCCTAATTTCCTTCTTAAAAATTTGAGGATTTTGTTGGTTCAGATAATTCTTTTCCTCACACAGTTGCGGTCTTGTAGTAAGAGTGAGTTAATATCTAAGAGCTCTGAGATCCTAATGATGTTTCAGCAAGTTCATCGAAAGCCCATGGCATCCTTTGTTACCACTCCTGTTCCACCAGACTTTACCAGGTATGACAGTTTTTGGATTTCATTTTCGTTTGAAGTTTGTGTGTAAAGGTATGTACTGCTTCCAAAAAAATAAATTGTCATGTCTGTCTTTTTATAACATGCTTTTCGTAGTGATTACTGTTACGAAAGCAAATTTGGTCTCTAAAAAATGTCAGTGGGCTGTGTGTAGGGTGGTACCCACCTGTAATCCCCTACTTGTGTTTCTCAGACTACACCTTCTCTGTTTTTGGGGGGCATATTCTAAGGCTTAACTCTCTGCTAACTCTTTTTCCCCACTAAACTCTTCCTTCAGAATTTATTATCTCACCAGATATGGTACTGCCTGCCCATTCCCAGCAACTTAGGAGGCTGAGGCAGGAGAATTGAAAGTTCAAAGCTAGCCTCAACAATTTAGCAAGGCCCTAAGCAACTTAGAGCCTATCTTAAAGTAATTAAAAAAAAAAAAAAAAAAAAAGCTGGGAATATAACTGAGTGGTAAAGCACCCTGGATTAAGTGTCCCCCCTCTCAAAGAGTTAACAGCCTCCAAAGAAAATACGTGAATTAAAAAGTTTTTTCTTACAGCTCCATTTTTCCAGGAAAAAAATTGATCTCAGTAGCTCAATTAATATGTATTTATTCTTTTATTTAGCTTTTGAATTGTATCTTGTTAAACAAAACTCAGATAAATAAAATATCCAAAGAAATTGACTTTGATTTTCAAAGGCAGTGGGAGGAAACCATTGGAACATTTGCAATCTCTGTATCTTTCTAGTTTTCATTTTAGACTGAATCTTCAGACTCTTCTGAAAGAATATTCTTTAGTATATTTAGAATTATACTATTGTTTTAGACTAGTGTTCTTAACACTAACACATGGGATTTTGTTGAAAATTGTCAGTGCTAGATCATACTCTAGGCCATTTGAAATGAAATTTCTATATTTATTAGTTGGCTATAAACCGTTGACAAAATTCCAGGGTGATTTAAATAAAAGTTTATTTCTCCACAGTTTTGGAGTCAAGAAATTCAGGGTCTGGTGAGTTTTCTGAAGTCACAGGCAGCTGCCTTCACTGTGTCTTCACATGACTTTTTCTTGTTTCGTGCAAGGAGAGATCAGTCTCTGATGTTTCTTCACCTCTTTATGAGGACACCAGCCTTACTGGATATGGCCCCGCTTTTATGATCTTATTGAGCAGTAATTAGGTTCCTTAAGGCCCTATCTCCAAGTCACTTGGGGGTTTAGGGCTTTCATATAGGAATTTAGTTCATTAATTTTAGGGACAGATGGGCACTTATAGTTTTCCTGAGATGGATGAAATCACTGTTTCAGATTAATATTTTAGTATGACACATTTTATCTTATACTTTAGAGATGGCTTATGGAATACTAATATGTTTTTCTTGCATGTTGATGGCTATGTTTCGTTTAGAAATCATCCCATGTTATAAAAGAAAAATTTTTCTTTTTTTTAAGCTGCATTTTACATTTTCTGATCTACAAATGCCCTCTTGATAGCCATAGGGCCTTAATGACACAAGAGTATATGGAGTGAGCCAGGACTTTTCAACCTTGGTATTTTTGAAATTTTGAGGTGGATAATTATTTGTGTTATGGTGATTATTTGTGTTGGTGTAGGATGTAGCACCCTGGTGCCAATAGCACTGCACTAGCACCACCTTGCGGTTGTAACAAAAATGTTTCCATATGTTGCCAAAGGTGCTCTGAGGATAAAATCATCCCTAGTTGGGAATTTCTAATGTATGAACTTGTTCCTAATCATGGATGAATTCTTGAGGATCATGACCACCCATAGTCCTATAAGCAGAAGGGCATTCTTACTGATCAGCAAGGGAAGTCTGTGTTTCTGAATTAACAAACCTGCTATAGCCAGGCACATGCCTATAATTGCCATTACCCAGGACACTGAGGCAGGTGGATCACAGGTCTGAGTCTAGCCTCAGTAATTTAGTGAGACCCTGTCTCAAAACGAAATATAAAAAGGCCTGAGAACGTAGCTTAGTAGTAAAGTGCCCTTGGGTTCAATCCCTAGTACCATCAAAAACAAACAAAACAAAAACACTTGATAAAATATTCATTGTATCCTTAAAGCTCTCAAAATTATTAAAATTATCCGGTATATGTATCATTAAATAGGTTTGGGTAAATTAAGAATATTCACTTATATTGCAGGGCTTTCACTTTAACTATGTGGTCACATTTCAGTTTGGAAGATTCTGTTTTGAACCAGTCCATCTCCACTGGAAGAAAACATAGTTTTAACATTTTGGAAAATTCTGCTGCTGCTTTTCCTTTTTCTTGTTCTTTCATTTGTTCATTTTTTTGGGGGGATGGTGATGAGGTTTAAACCTAGGGCCTTACTGAAAGCTAGGCAAGTGTTATACCCCTAGCCCTTCATGAGCATCCTAATATCATACTGTAGTTGGAGAACTGCCAATAGAGGAGAATTCCTATCCTGTTTCTACTTTCTGCATCTTATCAGGCAAGTGAAAGTGCTTTCCAATTTGATAATTAAGCAGCTTCCTTTCTAGTAATGCCCACCACCCTTTTAGAAATCTTACATTTTTGCCTAATAGCTTAACTCTAATTTTTATTGGAGACTTAGTTTACTAGTTGCAGTATATAGGAAGTAGAGGTTCATATATTGACAATTTGGTCAGCAAGAATAGAGGGCCAAATAAGAAAGACCAGCATTTGTTAATGTTAAGTTACAAAGGAAAGTTAAGATGTAAGAGGTAGTGATGTCTGATCAGTGTTGAAGGCACAGTGAAGATGAAAAGGTCATTAAATCAGTGAACTATATATAAGACTGTATGCCCTTTACTGGTGAAGGCATTAAAGAGGAACTAAAAATCTTAGGCAGCTATTCCACATTAAGTAGTAGAGACTTGTTTATTAAAATCAAATATTTGTTATTCATTTATGTACCATCTTGTATCTGTTCTGAAAAGAAGCAGGGTAGAGTCTGGACTGGTCAAGAAAACTATAATCTGGTAAATAATTGGGAAAGTCCTCAAAAGATATATTGGATTTTGTTGGGCAAATGAGAAGGGAAATACACACACACACACACACACACACACACACACACACATATATATATGAAAATATGGATTGCATAAAAGCTGTTATATTGTTACATTTGGGGGACAGCAAAGGAAAATTTTAAACCAGTATTTGAAAGGTTACTATTGTTGGAGCACAGTGAGAAATAAGACTGTATAGGTATATACCTATAAAAAGAATAGCTATCAGTTCTTAGAGAGTATAAAGTTTCTGGGAGAAATGGTCAAGTTGGAAGGGAGAACCAGTTTTTATGTAGTGTATCAGTCTATTTCCTTAAGGAAAAAATGCATACTTGTTATCCTCCCCCATGTCCTCCCCTTTGTTCATGAAATGAGGAGATCATATGTCTATTAAGATTTTGCAGATGATTAATTTGCAAATTACTGGGGTAGAGTTGATTTGAGCTTACCTTCCCGTATTCTGTGAAGACAAAGTTTGACACTATCATGAGAGGAATGTAGTCATAAAGACCAGAGTAGTCTATGCTTCTGAGAGAGGATGAATAAAACTTTGAGACGATAAGATGATACAGTGGTGTGTTATAGTCAGGCTGAGAATGGTAACAGAATGATTGACGATAACCTGTTAATGAATGGTCACAATTTGGAGTTGTTAATAAATAGTTAAAGGTGGAAATAGATGGTTTAGCTGTAGATATGACTTTGAGTATATAAGCTAAGAGTGCAAAATAAATTTTTGAGCGATTCTAGCTCTTTATGAGTTTGACAGCAAGTTTTTTAGATATTCATTCATTCAGTCAATATTTGAATATTAGCCATGTTCCAAGCATGTGTTACCTGTTAACAGAAAGCAAAATAGAAGAGTACTTAATGATTTATAAATTAGGATTTAGTGAGAGACGACTGGAGCAGTCATAAAATGTGATGATTGGTAATGGGGGAAGTATTGCATCAAGTTTTGTTGCTTTGTTGGCACTAATTGGATATAGTTCTGTTTGTATCTGAAAAATGTACCCTAAATATACATATTAGAATAATGTTATGATACACTAGGATTGACAGATCTGTTTCTGTGCTCTGAGTGTGATAATTTTTTCCCAGCAAGTAAGAGCTAGGGCAGACCATACTGTATTCTCTTGGTTAGTGAGCATTAGAAACTGGTCTTTATCCTGTATACTTTTTCTTTGACTATTCTCAGTTGAGTGTCATCTCCTGCTGTTTGTGTTATAGTGAACCTTTAATCCCTAATGTCTGATAAAAATAGGACAATGAGTGGATGGGGTTGTGGTTTAGTGGTAGAATGCTTGCCTGGCATATGTGAGGTCCTATGTTTGATCTCCACTATGATAGGGGTGTGTTTGTGTGTATGATAGTCTGAACTTAAGGCAAAAACAACAACAACAAAGGAAATATAGTGGATATTAAGGTTGAGGTTGGAGAAATACCATATAGACCACCAGACAGCTGGGGATTGATTTGAAATCTTTAGGCATTAAGAAGGATGTTCTGAATGTGTTGGGCGAACTGACCAAGACTTGTGTGATTGGAAATTAAGTAAAATGATGATAAGCCAAAAACAAAAACCACATTTTTTTTTTAAGAGAGAAGGACAGTGAGAGAGAGACAAAATCAATTTTTTTTTTTTTAAAGATAGAAGGACAGTGAGAGAGAGAGAGACAGAGGGAATCAATTTTTATTGAGTTTTTCACATGGGTTTCATTGCTCTGACACTTAGTTGTGTATGTGGGTGCTGGGGTTCGAACCCGTGTACTTGCACATGCCGGGCAAGCACCATAACTGCCGAGCCACCGCTCCAGCCCCCCAAAATCAATTTTTATTGAGTTTTTCACATGGTTTTCATTGCTCTGACACTTAGTTAAGTACGTGGGTGCCGGGGTTTGAACCCGTGTACTCGTGCATGCTGGGCAAGCGCCGTAACCACTGAGCCACTGCTCCAGCCCCACAAAACCATTTTTTGACTATATTTGAAGACTGTATTGGGAAGACTTCCTTAGAGCTCTGATTAGATTTATGGTTCTGTTAACACTTTCTAGGCACTAATGGAATTGTTACTGCTAGAGAGCTTAAACAGGGGAGACCTTGGAGCAGTCCTTCTTGGGTATGTGACTTCTAAATCAGTTATATGAAGGAATAGTAAGAATTGACTGGACAAAAAGATCTAGGAATGAAGAATTTGAGACTTCTAAAACAAGGTAACAACTGTCTAAGGAAAAGATAGTGCTTCAGTCACTTTGGATAGTAGCCATACATTTAACAATTGCAGGTCAAAGTATATCTTCTTACTGTGAAAAAGATGTGATTTTTTTTTTTTTTAAGGGAGAGAGAAAAAGAATCAATTTTATTTAGTTTTTTCATGTGACTTTTGTTGCTCTGACATATCATTGTGTATGTGGTGCTGAGGTTTGAACTCAGGTCCTCCCATGTGCTAGGCAAGTGCCGTAACTGCCCAGCCACTGCTCCAGCCCAGATGCGACCTATTTAAATAGAGGATAATTTTTTTTAAAATCAATATTGTTTTTCACAGGGCAAACCACTAATCTTTTTAGGCATTATTATGGTGTGACAGTGCGATTGATGTGTCCCTCTCTTATTTTGGTCAGATTTTTGATGAATTAACTTCAGAAAATGTTTATGAAGAGATAGTGAAATGGCTTTCAGTTTAATGTCTTGTTAAATTTATAACTAAATCAAATTTAAAATACGGTGATTACAATATTGTATGATAGGATATTTATAATAAATGATGCTTTAATGACTTTTGAGGTTTTCTAATGATAGTGCCTCAAACCATTTATGTGATCTAAGCAAAATGCATTATCTCATAGCCCATCTCTTATGGTTATAATTCAGTTCTCTTTGGAGGAAATTGTATGGAATTATATAGTTGTTTGAGGTAAACTTGTATTGCCAAGAATGTATTGATGTGCTAATCCATTCCAGTTACCACCAAAGTGATTAGGTATTCTAATCCTATAAGATTATATAGGTTTATTTGCCAATAAGTAGTCTTAAAGTATTGAAGGTCTATTAATATTCCCACTAAGTTACTCTGAAGAAGGGAGTTTGGAATTAATTGTGATATTTTTTACTTTTGCTGTTTCGTTTCTTTTCTTTTTTTTTTTTAAGACAGAAGGACAGTGAAAGAGAGAAGTATCAATTTTATTTAGTTTCTCATGTGGTCTTTGTTGCTCTGACACCTTGTTGTGTATGTGGTGGTGGGGTTCGAACTTGGGTCCTTGTGCATGCCAGGCAAGCACCATAAACACTGAGCCTCTGCTTCAGGCCCTCTTTTCCCTTTTTAAGCCTGTTTATATTTGCTTCATAATTCAAATTCCTAGCCTAAGCACCAGTTCTTTCTCTTTCTTTTTCTTCTTCTTCTTCTTCTTCTTTTTTTTTTTTTTTAAGACTGACAGAGAGAGAGAAGGAATGAACCAATTTTATTTAGTTTATCATGTGGCTTTCGGTTCTTCAAGACTTCATTGTGTATGTGGTGCTGGAGTATGAATTTGCATGCTTGTGCATACCAGATGAGCGCCGCAACCACTGAGCCACTGCTCCAGCCCCTAGTTTTTCTTTTCTCCTATTTTCTTTTTCTTTCTTTTTTCTTTTTTATAGAGAGAGGGATAGTGAGAGAGAAGGAGAAAAACAATTTTTTTATTTAGTTTTTCATGCAGCTTTTGTTACCCGAGACTTTGTTGCCTAGGTGGTGCTGGGGTTTGAACTCACGTACTCACACATGCTGGGGAAGCACTGTAACTGCTGAGCCACCGCTCCCACCCTCTTTTTCCTATTTTCTTGAGTAAACTTTTTTAGTCTCTTGTAATTATTTTAATACTTAATCATATATTGCCTTCTAAAAAATCTGTTTTATAAAGTATTTATTGTATGTCCAATTTAAGTGCAAAACTTGATGGCTTTATGAATTCGTGTGATTTAAAGCTATTTTATCAAGGAATTGGAAATATTTCATAGAGTAGGAAAGTTTTTAAGATATTACTGAAGGGCTTATTTTATTTTTTGACTAAATGAAATTTTAAAGTTGCATGAGCTAAATAATTTTCCTTCTGCTTCTTTTTAGTGAATTAGTGCCATCTTATGATTCAGCTACCTTTGTCTTAGAGAATTTCAGGTAAGAGTTTTTGACAACTCTGGTTATTTTGTATGTATACATAAGGAATAGCCAAAAAGTATCATTCTTCAGTAGGATAGAGATTAGTAATCTATGTTACTCAGTTTAGCTGTCTTAGAAGAAACATTGTTTCCTATTGGAAACACAGAGGTGATATTGATTGTGCAAGTTGAGTATCCAGTATCTGAAAAGCTGGGATCGAAAGTGTTTCAGACTTCAGATTTTGGAATATTTACATATACATAATGATGTGGGATTGAAGTCTAAACAGGAAAAATCATTTTATGTTTTATATACACAAGATATACGTAGCCTGAAGGTACTGGAACACATCATCATATGAGAGCAGATGTGTGGTATTTTCCATCACGGACTTATGTTGGAGCTCATAAGTTTCAGATTTCGGAACCCGTTGAATTTAAAATTCTCAGATTAGCTGTTCAACCAAGATTGATTGCCTCTCTAGTCTGGGAAAGAGGAACATTTTAAAGAAGAGGGTCTATTTACCTTTTGCTAAAGTGCAGAGTCAGGAATATAGAAGTTAGTGAGCCCCTACCTACCGATCTTCAGAAACAAAAGTTGGGTCCATTTATATAAGCTTGAAGAGAGAATTTATGGATAAGCCATTATTGTAAGAAGTTTATAGGCTTCATAAGTTGCATGCTATTTTTTTTTATCCTTTGCTGGGTTGTTGTTGTTTGTTTGTTTCCCTCTCTTTATTTTAGAAGCAAAGATTCAAAATGCAAAGATCCTAAGGGACTTGTCTTCAAGGGTAGTATGAAAGTAGGAACTAAAAATACAGGGTCTTGGGGCTGGAATGGTGGCTCAGCAATTACAGCGCCAATTACAGTGCTTGCCTGGCATGTGCAAAGACATGAATTCAAAACCCAGGAGCACATACACAGCAAAGTGTCTGGTCAAGGAAGGCTACATGAAAAACTAAATAAAATTGATTCTCTCTTTCTCTCTCTCTCTCACTCACTCACCCTCTCTTTCTTTTGGGGAAAAAAAAATACAGGGTCTTTGGGAAAAGAACTCAGAGTAGAAAATAGCTATTATAAAATATGATCATATGGCTGTGTGCAGTGGCTCATGCCTATAATTCCAGCAACTTGGGAGGCTGAGGCAGGAGGATTGCAAGTTTGAGGTCAGTAACTTAATGAGGCCCTAAGCAACTTGGTAAGATCTTGTCTCAAGGGCTGGAGCGGTGGCTCAGTGGTTTTGGTGCTTACCTGGCAAGCACGAGGACCCAGGTTCAAACCCCAGCACCATGTACACAACTAAGTGTTAAAGCAACGAAGGCCATGTGAAAGCTAAATAAAGTTGTTCCTCTCTTTCTCTGTCTCTCTTACTGTCTTTCTCTCTTTATTAAAAAAAAAAAAAAAAAAAAAAATCTTGTCTCAAAATAAAAAAGGCTGGGGTTGCAGATGAGTGGTAAAGTGCCCCTAGGTTAAATCCCAAGTTAACCGCACTACCCCCACCCAAAAAAGCCACACAACAGGATTTCCCCCCATTTAATGTATTTTTTTCTTATGGGATAATTTTGTGGCTAAAACATAACCTCTCTGAGGTTATTAAACACATATGTTAAGGCTCCTCACTGGATGAATGGATCCAAAAGCTGTGGTATATATATGGAATTCTGCTCAGCAATTAGAAATAATAATATTGCAGCCTTTATGGTAAATGGATGGCACTGGAAGAAATCATACTGAGCAAAGTTAGCCAAACCCAGAGAGTCAAGGAACAAATGTTTTCCCTCATTTGTGGAGACTGTAGCTAAACCCAGGCTTGGGGGAAAAAGCTGTCAAACGCACGTATTAGACCTAACAAATGGATACCAACACATCATCTAGGGTAACTACAGATATGTAAGGGGGTGGTGAGGGTAAAGGAGGGAGAATTCCCCCCTGAGAATCCAAATAATGTTCATGTAATCATTTAATGCTGGAAAATTCATAATCTAAGTATTTATATTACTTGTAGGAGTGAAATACAGAAGAATCAAGAGACTGGGATGTGGGTGATGGGGTAATCCTGGTGTAGGAACAAATGCATATCATATTGTTACTTTATATGCACTTATGATTGTACAGTAATTCCTTAATAAAAAGCTTTAAAAAAGGTTTAGCATATGATCTTATGTTTTTCCATGTTAAAAAAGGATATTCATACAACACAGAATTGGGGAGAAAATGTTGTTTTTCTTGTTTTTTTGTTCAATTTATTTTTTTCTTTAAACCTTTTCTTGGTGCTGGTATTGAACATGCTAAGGACAAGATACACTGGCCATGCACCCAGTCTTTTTTATTTTTGGATTTCGAAAGACTGCTTATGGAAGCAGAATTAAATTCAGAATACTTAATGATACTTTCCTTCTCCCTTGAATGTCACATTTTTTTTTTTTTTGAAAAGAGAGGTAGAGAGTGAGAGAAAATAATTTTATTTATTTTTTTCATCTGGCCTTTGTTTCTCCTACACTTCGTTGTGTATGTGGTGCTGGGGTTTGAACCCGCATCCTTACGCATGCAAGGCAAGCGCTCCAATTTCTGAGCCATTGCTCTAGCCCCTGATTCTCACAGTTTTGAGGGTATTTTGTTTTGTTTTTTACTGAAACTTTAAAGATACTGATGAATATTTCACTATTACTAAATTTTCTTTTATTTCAGTATGTAAATATATCTAAACTTGGTGGTGCATGCATGTTATCCCAGCGGCTTGGGAGGGTGAGGGTAGAGGATTGCAAATTGAAAGACAGCCTTAGCAACTTAGTGATGCCCTGTCTCAAAATAAAAATTAAAGGTATGGGATATGTGTCTCAATGGTTAAGTGCCCCTGGGTTCAATTCCAAGGTGTGTGTGTATTGTGTGTATATATATGCATATGTATAAAATATAAATGTAAAACATACATATATAAACACACACAATGAAATTTTGACTTATTATTTATCACCTACTCATTGTTCAGGATTTCAAAATGTAACTTAATGAAAATAGTTGGTTTTCGTTTGCCTGTTTCCATTTCACAGTATTGATCTTGGGATTTTTTTTTTTTTTAAAGCACTTTGCGACAGAGAGCAGATCCTGTTTATAGTCCACCTCTTCAAGTTTCAGGACTTTGCTGGAGGTTAAAAGTTTACCCAGTAAGTTTTCATGTCTAATTTTGAAATCAGTGTTCTTTTTTCTTCTCTAGTGTACTAATTTAATGTTTTTTGGGGTTTTTTTTTTTTGTTTGTTTGTTTTGTTTTTTTTAAAGAGAGAAGGAGAGAAAGAGAATCAAGTTTACTTACTTTTTCATCTGGTTTTCATTTCTCCAACATTCGTGGTGATGGGGTTTGAACCTAGGTTCTCATGCATGTCAGGCAAGAATGATACTGCTGAGCCACCACTCCAGCCCCTAGTTTAATGTTTTAATGGAGTAAGGGAATTGAAGTAATGACAATTTTATGTTTCTTTGTGGGTTGTATTACTAAATCTATGAAAAAAAGAGCTAAGTGTGGATAGTACAAACCCTAAGATGTTATTAAGTTTTATTTCTTATTTATAAATAGAATTTGGCCATTGAAGAAATGTTTAAAATTCTTTTAAAAATTAAAATAGAAACAAAACAATAAAAACATATATTTACTGATTGTGCATTCAGGGCTTCACCTATATATAGTAATGTTTTTGTTTTTGTTTTTAAATCACATAATGTCTGGTTGCATCTCTTTTTGTTTCTTTGTTTTGGGAGGGTACCAGGACTTGAATCCAGGTGTCCTTAACCACGTAGGCATATCACCAGACCTTTTTGTTCCAGATCTTTCTTCCCTTTTTTTTTTTTTTTTTGGTACCTGGGATGGAACCCGGGCATTGCATCTCTTTTTGTAATATTAGCAACTGTCAATACTCATTTTCTTTGTGATTTTTTTTTCACTTATTAGTTGTAATACTTTATGTAAAGTGATGCTTCCCCTTTTCTTGTATTTGGTTACCCAGTGTTACAGTTCATGTAGAAGAGACTGAATTTTTTTTTTTAACATTTCCCAGTTTATTTTTTTGTCTTCTGAAAGTGACTGATTAGGTTTTGTTTTATAATGTTACTACAAGGGGCTGGAATCATAGTTCAGCGGTTTTGGTGTTACCCTGGCTTGTATGAGGATGCAGATTTGTACCCTAGCACCATGTAGACAACAAGCAACGAAAGCCACTTGAAAAACTAAATAAAACTTATTCTCTCTTTCTCTCATTGCTCCTTTCTTTAAAATAAAATAAAATGTCACTACTACCTGTTGGATTTATACATATTTAATATCTTTGAGTTGGCTTCCAATTCCTTTTGCCACAATCTCAGTAGCCTTTATAGTTACCCTATTAATTAGTGTTCTTATTCTCATATGGTAAGATGTTCTAGATTTATCTTGTACTTTTATTACCCTATACCTGGAATTGGCCATTTTGTCCCTTTTCATGGGAAATTGTGTTTCAAGACTGACCTGGGCAGTAGGGATGGTCATTGTTCTCAGGGAGGTCACTGTGTTTAGTCCTCTTTATTGAACAGAGCTAGGACACACATACATGTATGTGCGTGGGTGTTTGGGGGACAGTGCTGGTCTGTAATCAACTTTTTTTAAAAGAATGGCAGAGAGACAAAATCAATTTTTATTGAGTTTTTCACATGGCTTTCGTTGCTCTGACACTTAGCTGTGTACGTGAGTGCTGAGGTTTGAACCCATGTACTTGTGCATGCTAGGCAAGCACTGTAAGAGCCGAGGCACCGCTCCAGCCCTTGTAATCAACTTTTAAAATATTTTTTTAAACATTAATTTTTTTAGAGCAGTTTAGGTTAAACAGCAAAAACAGCAGAAATGAGAGAATTCCCATATAATCCCAACTCCACAGACATAGCTTCTCCTGCTATTAGCGTCATATACCAGAGAAGTACATTCTTCACAGTTGATGAACCTATACTGATAGCATCATTAATACCCAAAGTGCATAGTTTATATCAAGGTTTACTTGCCAGGGGCCAGCCCCAGCTGAACTCGCATCCCTGAAGGAGGAGTAGAGTTGGTGGTATGGAGGAACGGCTGGAACCTCCGGGGCAAGTTGCAAGCAGACACAGTTCCCTGCTTGAGCAAAATGCCGTCTGTTCTTTATTGTTGAACATTTTTATACACTGTGCACAAAAAAGACTTTCATTATCTGCTTCATTATACAATTCTCTTTTCGGTTGCCCAGTAAACTTAAAGCATCAACCATTAGTACAATTCATGCCCTCAACTTCACCACCATAACGACCATATGTAACAATTTGGTTTAAACCATAAATTTCTTATTTTGCTAGACTGTTATAGGCTATTACAACTCCTGTACCCTATTAACTACTAACCTAAAACTGTTTTGTTGTTGTAACCTTACCAAATATTCTATAGTTACCTTATATCCTATAAATGTTAATCCTGTAAAGTTATCTGTGCATCCTAACCTATGGGCTAAAAAGTTAAAGCCTAACCTCTGCAAAGACAAAAAGGGTAAACATGTCCTATTTACTGCTAAGGAGTTAAAGCTCATTCTCTGTAACAACAGGAAAGGTAAACACACCTTTCTCCCTCAAAGTTCATAATACAGTGTGAGCACTCAGGATGGTACTGGTAAATGTTTCACGTATATTGTTTCTTTGTTCCTTAGTTCTAATTATTTTGCTTTGTATATCCAATTTTATTTTGAAGCCAGTAGAGCTTTGTTTTCCGTGATTTCTGTATGTGCTATAACAAGTATCCTTCTCAACAATCTGCAACAGTTGTCTAAACAATAGAATTCTCATAACAATCAGAGAGTTTCAGTATGAGCAGATTCACAATATATATAATTATTAAAACAAATGCCAATTCCTAGAAGGGGTGGCTTTGCCTAGCCCATCCCCAAGCCTGGACTTTGTCAGACAGAACTTCGGTGGACATTGCCTCCTCCATTAACTCTTGTTGTAAACCTTACATAGCTTATTTACATTAAGGTTTACTTTTTTTTTTAAAGAGAGAGGGACAGTGAGACAGAAAGGGAGAAACATCCTTTCTTTTTTCCCTCTCAATTCTGGGGGATTGAACCTGAGAGGTGCTTCACTACTGAGTTCACATGCCCAGCATTTTTTTTTTAAAGAGAGAGTTGGGGCTGAGCTCAGTGGTTATGGTGCTTTCCTGGCATGTGTGAGGACATGGTTTCGAACCCCAGCACCACATATACAACAAGGTGTTGGACAAATGAAAGCCCGATGAAAAGTAAATAAAAGTGATTTTTTCTCACTGTCCCTCTCTCTTTAAAAAAAAAAAAAAAAGCTATGTTTTTTTATCTGGTTTTTGTTTTTCCCATTTTTTGTTTTTGTTGTTGTTGTTGAGTTGTAGGAATTCTTTATATATTCTGGATATTAACCCCTCATTTTAAAAATTATGTTTTTGGTGACTGGGTATGTAGCTCAGTAGTAGAACTCTTGCTTAGTGTGCATAAGGCCCTGTATTTGATCCCCAGCATGTGTTTAAAAAAAAAAAAAGAAAGTTGGATTTTTTTTAACTATTTCATTTCTAGTGAAATTGAGTAATTTGTATTTTTTCACTGAATTTGTATTTTTTTTTAAGGCTGATTTGTAAAGTGTTCTGTATATGTTAAACCTCTTAATGCTTTTCGTAGTTGTTGATCCTGTTCCTTACTTGGTATGCCTTGATGTTTAAACATTAGTTTACGTACTCAAATCTGTTATTTTTGATAATTATTTTATTGCTTTTAAGGTTTAGAAGTTTTTTTTGTTTGTTTTGCAAAGAGAGAGGGACAGCAAGAGAGACAGGGAAAGAAACAACTTCATTTAGTGTTTCACATGGCCTTAGTTGCTCCAACTCTTAGTTGTGTACGTGGTGCTGGGGTTTGAACCAGGGTCCTCGTGCTTACCAGGCAAGTGCCGAAACCGCTGAACCACCACTGCTCCTCCAGCCCCAAGGTTTAGAAGTTTAGAACTATTTCATAATCCAAATGTAAGATATTGAATCTGCATTTTGTTTGTTGGTTTCATTGTGGGTTAATTTTTTTTTCTTTGCCATTAGTATTGTGGTTTAGTTTTTTACTTTTAAATTGATTTGCACTTTCTATTTCCATAAACTCTTACTCTTTTTTTAGGATGGAAATGGAGTTGTGCGAGGATACTACTTATCTGTGTTTCTGGAACTCTCGGCCGGCTTGCCTGAAACTTCTAAGTAAGAGTTGTAATTAAATAACAACTTTAATGTCTACTTACTTACATTTTTGCAGTTTTTGGTAATTATGTTTATTAATTACTGTATTGCTATTTCTGTTTTTTTTTTTAAAGGTGGGGAGAAAGAGAGACAAAGAATCATTTTATTCAGGTTTTCATTGTTCTGCCTCTAAGTTGTATATGTGGTGTTGGGGTTCAAACCTGGGTCCTCATAGATGCCAGGCAACCACAGTACTGCTCAGCCATTGCTCCAGCCCCTATATTGTTAATTCTTATGGAATCCTGGGCAAATTATGATGGCATTATGGGGAGTTCTCATAAGTGTTACTCCAGGACCTTTATAGTTTAAATTTATTGGGAACCCCAAAGAGTTTTTCTTCATATGGGCTATATCTATTGTTCTTTTCTGAATTAGAAATGAGATTGGAGAAAAATTTAAAAAGTTTTTAATTCACTATAAAATAACAAGTCTACTGCATTTTTTTTTTTAAAAGAAAGAGGGGACAGTGAGAGAGAGAAAGAGAGAAGCAATCTTTATTTAGTTTTTCATGTGACTTTCATTCCTCAGATACTTCGTTGTGTATGTGGAGCTGGGGCTTGAACTCACATCCTCATGCTTGCCAGGCAAGTGCCGTAACTGCTGAGCCACCGCTCCTGCCCAGTCTATTGCATTTTAACATAAACTTTTTAAAAAGAAAAGTAACAATTTTCCTAAAATTAAGTATTTATTATGCAAATGTATTGCTTTGCATTTTTGGAAATCTAGTGTTTGCTTAGTCGAGTGTGGTTGTGCATGCCTGTAACCCCAGTAACTGGGAAGATTAAAGTAGGGAATTAAGTCTGGGGCTAGCCTTAGGAACTTAGCAAGAATCTGTCTCAACATAAAAAATCAAAAGGGCTGAGGATGTAGCTCAGTGGTTGAATGTCCCTGGGTTCAATCCCTATTCCTGCACAAAAAAGAAAAAGAACACACTTGGATTTTGACATTTGTTTCTATATTTAATTTTTTGCAATAAGTTATTTTGGTTGAAATATAAATATATTAAAAATATACACACATGGGACTGGAGCGGTGGCTTGGCGGTTACGGTGCTTGCCTAGCATGGGCAAGTACACAGGTTCAAACCCCAGCACCCACATACACAGCTAAGTGTCAGAGCAATGAAAACCATGTGAAAAACTCAATAAAAATTGATTCTCTCTCTCTTTCTCTCTCACTGTCCTCTCTTTAAAAAAAAGAGTTTAAAAAAATATATGTATACATGTATACAAAACTTAGCCTCAAATATTTTGAATGTAGTTAATTCGTAAATTTTAATAAATGAAGTATAATCCATATACCATACAATTAACCTGTTAAAAATATACAGTTCAGTGATTTTTATAGATCTAGAGTTCTGCAGCCATCAGTGATAACCGATTTCAAAACATTTTCATTACCCCAAAAGGAAACTGTGTACTCATTAGAGTCACTTCCCAATCCTTTTCCCCCTTGTCTCTGGCATCCACCAATCCAGTTATTATTGAGGAGTAATTGTGAAAAGTAGTTTTATATAATTGTGTATCTTCTTTGATGTTATACCCAATCAAACAATAGTAGTTTGCTAAATGTTACTTGTGTTGTAGAATCTGAAACCATATCATTGAATTGTTTTAAACTATTATATAAAAATTTGTTGATTTGATGTGGTATATCTGCTTATAGCTAGCATAGTATAATAGAGATGGGTTTAACCGATTTTCCTATATCAATCAAAAAGAAATTCAAGACCAAAATACCCTCAACATTTTCTAGATGAGGAAACAAATAAAGCATTTCTTTTCTTTCTCTGTTTTTTTTCTTTTTTTAAAGAGAGAGTGACAGAGAGAAAGAATCAATTTTATTTAGTTTTTCATGTGGCTTTCATTGCTCTGACACTCGTCGTGTACGTTGTGCTGTGGTGTGAACTCAAGTCCTTGTGCATGCCAGGCAAATGCTGTAACCATTGAGCTACTGCTCCAGCCCCCAAATGAAGTAATTCTTGAGAGATAAGAAATGTACAGATTAGCTTTTAGATTTCTCTTAAGTGAGTTTTCAGGCCACACCCCTCAGGGAAAGGTATATGAAGTAGAATCTTGTAGACTTCCTTAGTCAAGGAGGTAGTTAGTGCTGAGGGTTCAGGACATCCAACGCAGCTAGAATTCATTGGACAGAATACCAGAGAGGACAGAGTGGTAAAAACTCAGAAATCCAGAGATTCATGGTGGGTTCACCTTGAATATTCAGAAGAAATTTTTTTTTAAACTTTTTATTTTTTAAAGAGAGAGGGACAGTGAGAGAAACAATTTTATTCAGTTTTTCATGTGGGCTTTGTTGCTCCTAGACTTTGCAGTGTACATGGTGCTGGGGTTTGAACTAGTGTACTCATTCATGCATGCTGGGCAAGTGCTATAACCATCGAGCCACTGCTCCAGCCCCAGAGAATATTGATTAGGGCATACATTGAGGCAACTTCCTGAGGTTGGAAAAACAACCATCTGTAAGGATTAGAAGGAATAGTGAGTACCTGGTATTTACACAGGGATAGGAACTGCGTCTGCTTCCACCAGGCACAGTGGAAATACTTAAAATTAATGGAACACTGGGTAGACTGCTGAAGAAAAATTTCCGAGAAGCAGGAAACAGTTATCTCTAAACTGAATATTCCCTTGGGCTCATCTAACAAATGACAGCAGGACTCTAAAAGGATCAGAATGTTTCCAGGTAACTTAACTGCATCCTAGGATAAAGCCCAAGAAAGTTTGCAAGATTATAAAAGTATCCAACATCCAACACAATAAAATTTATTTCCTGTGTTTGGTGTTCAAACATTGATTAATGAGTATACAAATAGGCAAGAAAACATACAATAAATGAGGAGGAGAATCAATCTGTTGAAACTAGGCAAGATCTAACACAGAATTATGAGAGAAAGACATTAAGACAGAAATGTATTCCAGTTTTACAAAAAATTAGGAATGACATGGAAGATAGAAAAGACTGGAATTCAAGTGTTTGGGCTAGAGTGGTGGCTCAGTGGTAGAGCGCTTGCCTGGCATATGCCAGGACCCAAGTTTGAACCCCAACACTACATACAGCTAAGTGTTGGAAAAACAAAAACCAGATTGGGAAAAAAAAATTGATTCTTTTTCTCTTTCTCAAAAATATTGAATTATTTAAGATAGTAAATAGGCTTGATGGGATGAAAGATACATTAAATGTGTGGTAAAAGAGTTATTGCTTTTAAAGGCATAGTAGTAGAAATTAGCCAAAATGAGTCTCTTATGCACAGATAGGCGTGCGTGTGTGTGTGTGTGTACTGTATGTACTATATTCATATATATATATGAATTCAAAATGGTAGAATGGTTTTAAGCAGCATAATATGTAGTCTCTGAAGGTGGAGATGGGTAGAAAAAATATTTAAGTAGTATTTAAATTAAACATGAAATCTTAAAAGCCAGTGGGGGAAAAAGACGTTACGTATACAGGAACAAAAGTAAGAATGAAATACCAGGTCTGGGGATGTAGCTCAGTGATAGGGCACTTGTTTAGTATGTGCAAGGTCCTGGATTCAGTCCCCAGCACTGGGTGGGTGGGTGGTGGAATGATATAACGTTTCTCATTTGAAGCAAAGTAAAATGGTAATACAAAAATATCTTTTAAAAAGTAAAAGTGAGGGGTTGGGGATTTAGCTCAGTGGCAGAGCGCTTGCCTAGCATGCGCAAGGCCCTGAGTTTGGTCCTCAGCCCCCCCCCCCCCAAAAAAAAAAAGTAAAAGTGAGGGGCTGGAGCAGTGGCTCAGCCGTTCGCTGCTTGCTGACATGTATGAGGACCTGAGTTCAAACCCCAGCACCATGTATACAACAAAGTGTTGGAGCAATGAAAGCCATATTAAAAAAACTAAATACGGTTGATTCCTTCCCACTGTCTCTCTCTTTTTTAAAAAAATAAATAAAAATTAAAAAGAAATAAAAATGAGGGCTTGGCTCATAGCTCTGTGGTAAAGCGTTTGCCTAGCATGTGTGAGGCACTGGGTTCAATCCTTAGCACTGCATAAAAATATATAGGGGCTTGTGTTATAGTTCAGTGGCAAAGTACTTGCTTAGCACATGTGAGGTGCTGGGTTTGATCCTTGGCAGCACATTTAAAAGAAAAAAAAAGGTATTAAAATAAAGAAAGTGTGGGGCTGGAGCAGTGGCTCAGCAGTTTTGTTGCTTGCCCGGCGTGCACGAGTTCATGGGTTTGAACCCCAGCACCATGTTCACAGTGAAGTTTCGGAGGGTCATGTGTAGGACTAAATAGGGTTTATTCTTTCTCTCTCTCTCTCTCTTCTCTCTTCTCTCTCTCACTGTTCCTCTCTCTTAAAAAAAAAAAAAAAAAAGGAAAGTGTAACAGTCATTTGCAGACATACTTTTAGACCTGGACTATAAGAAATGTTAAAGCTCATGCTTCAGTTGGGGCAGGGGTAATGCCCAATTGGATATATCTAAATCTAAAAGAGAAGGGAGGAGAGGGAGAGAGAGAAAAGGACCAGAAATGGAAAGTGTATGAGTACATTAAAATTTTTTTTTTTATTAAAATAACACTGAATTAGAATTGACTCTAGAAAAATAATTCTATTTTATTTTGGTGTTTATTGAAATAAATGCAGGATAACAATAAGGTAAAGGTTAAAAGCTGAGTGCATAGATATACAATGTAAATGTTTGACATTATGGTGTAAGTGATATTACTGAAAGCTGAACTGTGGCAATTAAAGATATATGCCATTGTATTAGTTTCCTTGATGTGCTGTAACAAATGCTTTAAAAAATGCCCACAAACTTGGTGGTGTTAAACAACAGAAATTTATTCTCACAATTCTGGAATTTGTATATCTAATTTATTGCTAAGCCAAAATCACGCTTTCAGCAACATTATACTTGTTCCAGAGGCTTTACAGGGAGAATTCATACCTTGCCTTTTTCATTGTTTGATGACTTCCAGCATTCCCTGGCTTGTGCCATACCACTCCAGTATTTGCCTGTATAGTTTCACTGCTTTGTGTTGTTTGGTCTCTTGTCAGATTTTCATTTGCTTTCCTCCTATAAGGACCGTTATTGGGCTGGAGCAGTGGCTCAGTGATTGCAGTGCTTACTTGGCCTGCACAAGGACATGGGTTTGAAAACAAACAAACAAAAAAACCCTAAATTCTCTCTCTCACTCTCCGTCTTAAAAAAAAAAAAAAAAAAAATTAACTAGGCATGGTGTTGCATCCTGTAATCCCAGTGACATGGGAGGCTGAGACTGGAAGATCACAAGTTCAGAACCAGCCTCAGCAACTTAGCAAGACCCTGTACCAAAATAAAAAGGGCTAATGATGTGGTTCATTTGTTAAGTGCCCCTGGGTTCAATCCCTGGAACCAAAAGAAAAAGAAAAAAGAATCCATAAGAGGTTTTTAAGAAGTATTTCTGACTGAATGTTTTCACTCATATGTGAAAGTCGGAGAGGGAAAAGAAAGGTGGATGGTGATAGCATGAAAAGCCAAGGGGGAGGGTCTGGAGGCTCAGGAGTTACTGAGCTTGCCTGGCATGCGCAGGGATGCAAGTTCAAACCCCAGCACCATGTACACAACAGGGTCGGAGCAACAAAAGCCACATGAAAAACTAAATAAAATTGATTCTCTCTCTCCCTCTCTCTCTCTCTCTGACTGACCCTCTTTTTTTTTTTTTTTTAAGAGGGAAGGACAGTGAGAGAGAGAAAGAGAGAGAGAAATAATTTTATTTAGTTTTTCGTGTGTCCTTCGTTGCTCCAAGACTTGGTTGTGTATGTGGTGCTGGGGCTTGAAATCAAGTACTTGCTCATGCCGGTGCCATAACTGCTGAGCCACCACTCCAGCCCTGACCCTCTCCCTTAAATTAAAAACAAAACGAAACGAAATGAAACGGGAAATGAGTAGAAGAAAGGAAAACAGGACAACCAGCGTGGGAGAGCAGGTGTGGGAGGGGAGTGCTGGGAAGGGATTTTGGCCCAATTATTATGTTGTGTACATCTACTAATAAGTAACAACAGATCTTACCATTATGTACAGTTGTAGGGCACCGATAAGGTAAAGATGTATTTCTGACTGAATGAAAATGAAAACACCACAACAGAATTTGTGGTATGTTGCTGAAGTGATGGTGCGTGGAAATTAATAGTATTAAATATATATATAAATGAAAAGCAGAGAGGTCTCAAATTAACAACCTCTTCTTCTATGCCATGGTCTACAAAAAAAAAAAAGAGAGAGAAAGTAAAATGCAGATTAAGTAAAAGAAAGGAACTAAAGATCAAAGCAGAATCCAGTGAAGGAAAAAACAGAAAATAATTGAAATCAAAAGAAAACAATTTGAGAGCTAACATTACATCATTTTAAGAATTACAATAAAATTTAGTAATCAGAATATCGTAATATTAGCATAAGGATAGGCAGAATAGAACAGTGGTTTATAATAGAATCCTGAAATAAATCCACATACGTAGGGCCAACTGATGTTCTTCACAGATGTACAGACAATGCCATGGAGAAAGTTTGTTTCTTCAGATAGTACTTAAACATTTCAGTATCTCTAGGCTTGCACATATACTGTATATAATAATTAACTCAAAGTTGACCATAATTTATTTTTATTTTTTTAGAAAGAGGGAACAGAGAGAGAGAAGCACTCTTTATTTAGCTTTTCATGTGACTTTCATTCCTCAGACACTGTGTGGTACTGGGGTTTGAACTCTGGTCCTTGTGTTTGCCAGGCAAGCACCATAACTGCTGAGCCACTGCTCCAGCCCCTTTAGTTTATTTTTTTTAAGAGAGAGGGACAGAGAGAAAAAGAATCAATTTTTAGTTTTTCATTTGGTCTTTGTTTCTCCAACACTTAGTTGCATACATGGTGCTGGGGTTTGAACCAAGGTCTTCACGTATGCCAGGCAAGCGCCGTAATTGCTGAGCTACCACTCCAGTCCCAAAGTGGACCATAATTTAAATGCTGAAACTGTTTATTTTGTTGCTGGTGGATTCCACCCAGGGACTTTGTGCTAAGTGTGCACTCTCCCACTGAAATAACGCCCCCCACAACTCTACTTTCGGAATTTAAGGTTCATATTGTGTTACAAATGGTAGTAATCTTATTAATAGTATTGAAGATACTGTGTTTGAAAATGATTGCAGTGTGTGGATTTATTACATATTTAAATACATTAGTGGTACTATTTTATTCTGTTGAAAATGGTATAATTTATTTAATGTTTCAGTAAACTAGGGAAGAGTTCTGATACTGAAATGTCATTCGATTATGGAATTCAGGGTTTAACAGGGGGTAGCTGAAATCATGTGTAATAGTCTAGTACATTTCTTTATTTTTTTAAAGAAAGAGGGAAGAGAGATTATTTTTATTTTATTTTTTCCTATCTGACTTTTAGGTTGTAATTTAGGAAGTAATTTAAGTTGGATTAATTGATACTGAAAATGATCGGTTTGTCACAACTGAAAAGAACTGATGAAAAGACATGGTTTTTCTTAAATACTGTATGCCTTTTTATGCAAAATGTCAGGTTTTTCAAAATTTTAAGCTTCTATCTACACTTGATTCTAGACATATTTGATCATTTGCGTTGTTAATGTCCTTCATCCCAGATTTTCACTATTCTTGTTTTTCTGAGTTTCCAGTTTCACTGTACTCATTTTTAAAATAGACACAAAAAGTTTGTTGTTTGAGATGAAATTGACAGTTACTCAAAATAGCATTTTGAGTAACTTTCCCAATGTAAACTTATTTTGCCTTAGAAAATTTTAGTCTTGAATTTCTAAACATGTTATATATTGCTTTACAAAGTTTTTTTGGAAACATAGTAAAGTATTTTAAAATTGTATTTTAAAATATGTAAAACCTCAAAGGATAGTTGAAATAGAATATATGTGGAAATATAAGTAACAAATAGATGAAAAAAACATGCTTTAGTAACAGAAAAGCTGCTTTGAAGTATTTGTTTATGTAAGATTTGCTCTTTTAGGTATTTCAATCTTTTTTTCCCAGTGATACTTCCATTTATTTCACTGTTTCTCTTTTTCCTTTTCTTTTTCTTTTTTGAAGAGAGAGGGACAGTGAGAGAGAAAAAATAAATTTAGTTTTTCACGTGGCTTTTTGTTGCTCGGAATCTTTGTTGTGTACGTGGTGCTGGAGTTTGAATCCGCGTACTCATACATGCCAGACAAGCACTGTAACTGCTGAGCCACCGCTCCAACCCTCATTTATTTCACCTTTAATAATAAATTTTTTTTCTATCTCATAAATGATTGGGCAGATATTTTGCTTTAAAATTAATAGTCACAATGGAAGAAACTTTTTTCCTAATCAAGTGAACAAGCTGCTGAATCTTAAGGCATCAACAAATGTTGTATCTTATTATTTTCTCTGAACAATAAGATTTTTTATTTTGATTATTCTTGGCAAACAGTGATTTTGTTTCTTCATTGATTTCCACAGCCAAATAGCTGTGACAGATGGTTTAATGTGATAACTACTGCTTTTAGGGGATTCCAACAGATGAATCCTCATTTCCAGTGCAATAGATGTTGGTAATGTTTCATTGAAAGTCCATCCATTGGGATTTCTGTATCATGGTTGGCCAAGCAGTCCTGCCTTGGCTGCCAGGGCTTCATTCTGATATTCCTGAAATCTTAATGGATATTCTTTGTGCCATTTTTAAATATTTCTGTAAGCAATGTTCTGAACAGGTGATCTCTTCAGGGTTCACTTCTCGTTGTGAAGTGTTTGACACAGTCCAGAAAGCAGGTTTCTGTGAGCTTATTATAGGTCCTGTGGAATTCCCTTAACTGTTTTGTCTGATCAGATTCTGGTATTTATGTAGCCGTATTTTTTGGTAGGTTTTCTGATGCACAAGCTTCCTTTCTGTTCCAGAAAAGTAATTGTTCAGGCTTTGCTTGAACGTCTGTCTCCAGTGAAGCCTGATTTCTTTCTTAATCACAGGCTCTTGCATCTAATACTGGTATGGGACTGGGGGCCTGTTTTAATCTTAATATATTGGTAAACTTTTATTTCCTCCCTCACTACTGAGCATTGAACCCTCATACATGCTCAGCACACCCACTTCTCTGAGCTATGTCTTCATGCTTTATCTCTTGTCCCCATGGTAAATGTTTTTATGAGGAAAATTTGACCCTAGTACCTGTCATGTTTTGTTAGTCTATTTATAATACTACTATTTTTGTAAATCATGTAATCCTTTCTAAAGAAATGTAACACACAGATACTTGTTAAGAACTTCTCAAGATGAATGTCTTTTTCTTACTCTAGATTTATAGTCTGTTTTTCAATTTTAGATATGAATATCGTGTGGAGATGGTTCACCAGTCCTGCAATGATCCTACTAAAAATATTATTCGAGAATTTGCATCTGACTTTGAAGTTGGAGAATGCTGGGGCTATAATAGGTTTTTTCGTTTGGACTTACTTGCAAATGAAGGATATTTGAATCGACAAAATGATACAGTGATTTTAAGGTAAAAGAAAACATTTGATATTATGATTTTTGTTATGGGAGAATTAACATAAAAACTTTTAAAATCCATTTATTTAACAAAGAAGGATACTGAAAACCATATTTCTTTTTTTTTAAGAGCACAAAAGAGTGAGTCAATTTTTATTTTTTCATCTGATTTTTGTATTTTTGACACTTCGTTGTGTTCGTGGTGCTAGGCTTTGATCCTAGGTCCTCACACATGCCAGGCAAGTGCTCTACTGCTGAGCCACCTATCTGTCCCCGAGCTTACTAGTTTCTTACCTGTCCTTTCAGAGGTCCTAAGTATTCAAGTGTATAATAAAAATTAGACGTTCAACATCTAGTTATTCCATTATAAAGGAATTATATAGCTTAAGCATCTCTAGTCTAAAAATCTGAAGTATTCCAAAATCCAAAACTTTTTGAGTGCCAACACAATGCCGCAAGTGGAAAATCCCACACCTAACTTCATGTGAAGAGTCAGTCAAAATGTACCTGCACTAAAAATGTACAAAATTTCCTCCAGCCTGTGTGTATGAGGTATAATCTGAGAATAGGGATCAAATACCTGATTTTTTTCACTTGGCAGTATATGTTTTATTTGGTGGCTTCACTTACAAACAATACAAAACAAGTTTGTTTCTTTCTAGAAAATAGTAATTTAAAAGTAGGAGAAAGGGTCGGGAGGTGGTTCTCCCTGGAGACAGCTCCATAATAGGACACTTATCTAACATGTTCAGAGCCCTGGGTTCAATCCCCAACACTGGTCCCAAAAAAAGGAATAGAGATGAAAATTAATAAAAACCAGTAAGTAAGTAGGGGTTGGGGATTTAGCTCAGTGGCAGAGCACTTGCCTACCTTGCACAAGGCCCCGAATTCGGTCCTCAGCCATGAAAAGAAAAAAATAGCTTGTTCATATGTTTTTCACAAGAAGGAACAGACTGAGGTGCTCACTCTTAAGCAACAGCCCCCTGTAATGTTGGGGTACCTTCTTTATTATTTTTTCCTGGTATTCAGAATTGAACCCAGGGACATTCTGCCATTGAGCTACATACCCAGCCCTTTTTTTCTTTCTTCTCTTGAAACAGGTTTTGGCTAACTTGCCCAAACTAGCCTTGAATTTGTAATCCTCCTGCTCTAGCCTCCAGAGTTGCTGGGTTCATAGGTGTGCACCATTATTTATATTTATTTTATTTATTTATTTAGGTACCAAGAATTGAATCCAGGGGCACTCAGCCATATTCCCAGACCTTTTTATTTTGCATTTTGAGACAGGGTCTTGCCAAGTTACTTAATGCCTTGCTAAATTGCTGAGGCTGGCTTTGAGCTGCCTCAGCTTCCTGAGCTGCTTGGATTACAAGTGTGCGTCACCGCGCATGGCTTTATATTTTGTGACAGGTCTCATTAAGTTGCTGAGGCCGGCCTCGAACTTGTGATCTCCTTGCCTCAATCTCTGGGATTTCACATGTACACCATGAAGCCTGGCTGAGAATTCAAGAGTTCTTTTTTTCTTTTCGCTGTTGTCTTTTATTTATTTGTTTGTTTCGTTTTTTTAAAGAGGAAGAGAAAGAATCAATTTTATGTATTTTTATTTTGCCTTTGTTTCTTGGATACTTTGTTGTGTATGTGGTGCTGGGGTTTGAGCTACCACTACAGTCTCAGAGTTCAGATTTTTAGAAGAGGAGATTCAGATGTTCTGAGAAGTTTCTGACTGTTTTAATGGTTTGTAAAGTTTTCATCAAAACAAAGTTTGTTTTCCCTTTGGGAGTAATCTAACATATCCTAAATTTCACTTATTCTGAAACCTTTGTTTCTAAGCATGCTGGGGATAACTGAGTCATCCCCAGTTACAGTATCAACCTTTACAATTGTGTGTTCTTCCTAGTTTTTCTGGGTGAATAAAGAAATTTAAAAAAGGGCATATGATTTTCAGTATAGGAAAAAACATTAATGATTTTTGTATTTTCTTTTGGGGACAGTATTTGCATTCTGTTTCATAATGTTTTAGGATTTTGTTTAGTACTTTATTCACCAAGATAAATAATTTTTTATTTTATTCTTATTTATTTATTTATTTATTTTGATAGTGGGAATTGAACCTACCACTGAGCTATATCCCCAGCACTTTTTACTTTTTATTTTAAGACATAGTCTCACTCAGTTTCTGAGGCGGGCCTCAGACTTGTGATTCTCATGCCTAGCCTCCGGAGTTGCTGGGATTATAGGTGTGTGCCACTATGCCTGGCTAATTTTTTACTAGTAGTAGTAGTAGTAGTACTACTACTACTACTACTACTACTATTATTATTATTATTATTATTATTGGCAGTAGTGGGGATTGAACCTGAAGTGTTCTACCACTGAACAACTTGTCTAAATCTTAATTTTTGTTTGATTTTGAGACAGGGCATTTCTAAGTAGCCTAGGCTGGCCGATAACTTGCCATCCTCTTGCTTCAGTTTTCCAAGTCACTGATTTTATAGAGGTGGACCATTACACCTGGCTTAATGAGGAGAAATAATCTATTGCTATTTCCTGCTCAGTCATAGAATTGCAGAATTATTCAAGCATCAATTTATCAAAGAGCCATGCTTTGGGGCTGGAGCTGTGGCTCAGCGGTTTCAGCGCTTGCCTGGCAAGCATGAGGACTTGGGTTCAAACCCCAGCACCACCTACACAACTAAGTGTTGGAGCAACTAAGGCCATGTGAAAAACTAAAGTTGTTTCTCTCTTTCTGTCTCTTACTGTCCCTCTCTCTTTAAAAAAAAAAAAAAAAAAAAAAAAAAAA
>PVKS010017960.1:0-25386 GCA_004027875.1 Aplodontia rufa
TATGCAGTTTGTAAAAAAATAAAATATACCAGAAAATAAATTGCAAATGATAGTGATCTAGATGATATCTTACACTTAAAATACAGATGGAAAATAAATTTGAATATATGTGTTCATGTGTTTTTATCAGAAAAGGACTTGAAATTATATATCGACTGCCAATTATATTTGAATATTCTTTTATTGAAAAGTAAGAGAATTAGTAAGAAAAATTATTTTTAATGCATTAATAATCTGGTAAGACTTCACAAGCAGGTAAATGAATTTTTATATACAAAAATATTGTGATAAAGGTATACTGCAGTCCAATGGCAATATAAAAAATTATATTCAGTTCCTGGTGATTTAACAAAATTTCTATGGGGAGAACATGTTGAAGACAAAAATTGGAAGTTAAAGAGATGATAAGAATTATGAAACAAGTGATAACTTGGGATGAAACAAATGGAAATAGAAGAATATGATATCTGTGGGAGACAAAAAAAACCAGTTTGATACAGTGATAGAAAGAAATAAAGGAAGAGAATGCTAGGAAGTGAGTGGATACATAAAGACACATAATCACTTGAGATCATAAAGAGGTACTGATGTGCAATTTCATTTTTACTGAGGTAGAATGCAAAAAAATGAATGAATATTGACACCCTTCCAAAGTAACATCTACCCTCCTAATTATAAGATCTTTCCACTGAGTCGTGGCTTTGATATCAAAAATACTTCAATTCCATGGATAGAGCAAAAATGGTTTGAAAAAAACATTATTTTAAGGCACAGATGTGTAATGTCCTATTGCATAAACATCTGTGAGCTGGAACTGGTCATTCATTCACTCTCTGGGCACATGTGGTAAAGTCTGACATGGTGACATTACTTCAGTATGCAAAGGGCAATGTGCTGCAAAAGCCCATGAAGTTCAAGGTTTTGTCAATCATTTTTAATTTGTATCTTAAGTAACAGACATTTCTTGACAATATGATCTCGATCAACTTTTGGTGAACAATGAATTACATGATTAAAGTTGCATAATGAGCAATCACTAAAAATTTCCTTGATTATTGATAAAAAGTATTTATGAGCTTAATACATGAGAATTAGTCTTATATCTCCTTGTAGATGCAAAATAAGTTGCAAAGAATGGCTTGTTAAGCATTACTCTTTTCTTCTTTTTTTTAAGAGAGAGAGGCAAGCAGTCTACTGCTGAGCCAACTCTACAGTCCCAAACACTACTATTTTCTGACACACTCATAAGGAGTTCTTTTTTAACAATGGTATTCAAAAAAAATTTGATATGAGCTTAAACATTGGTAGTAATTATTATTCTAAATAATAGAAAAATGAGAGACATGTTTTTTTTCTTTTTCAGTTGAAAATAGAGATAAAATTAGAAGAATGAAATTTCGTAATAAAATTCCAAGTTGTGAAAATGTTATGCTGTTATTTTCCTTTTCAGAATTAAAAGATTCATGTAGAAAATTAACATTTTATCAGTGAGAATGTTATATAATATTCTATAGGAATAAATGCACACAAACACACACACACACACACACACACACAGAGTCCAAAAGCTTAGTCATATAAAAACAACAAGATTTATCTGAATAACTTGAAGTCTGTTATGGACTTGGAAAACATCCAAAGTAACAGCTTTCTCAGCAGTGAGTCACTGATCCAGGCTGGTGGAATCGCCACCATACTGTAACTAACTCAAATCTAAAGTATGACCTCCGCAGTTAAAGTAGCAGGGAAAAGAGAAGGAAAGTATGATAATTAAATGTTTTGTCTCAGAGGTGATGCAATTTCACAGCTTTCATTGTCCATAGGCAGAGTTATGATGGCATGTTAAGTGGTCAGGAAAATACACAGAAGGGAATAAAGCATGAAGCACGCTTTGCTCAGCTTTTGTGTGTACAGTTGCTGTCTAGAGATAAATAATGGATAATCATTGGAATTTATTATAATTTCAAATAGAGAATACCTTCACTTTATGTATATTTTTTACTCTCTGTATGACAAACTGAGAAATATTGAAAGAATTATGAACAGTATTCAAAACAACCTTTCTGTCTAACTACAGTCAACATTGTCTTCATGATGAGGGGAAAGAAAGGTTACTTGAGTAGAACACTTATCATCACAAGTTTTATTTCCAATTAGTTGTTTATCATAGTCAAAATTATCCATAGATGAAAGAAACTCAATTCTTTTGTCATAGGCCAAAATTTACACAATGCATACATCACTGTAAATCAAGTGTTCAAGATTTTCCTTAAGTTTTCACATGCTAATTTTAAATATCCATATTAAATATGATACATATTTCATTACTTGAGGTTTAATATTTCTAGAATGTATAATTCCTTTAACTAAATATAAGCTGATCCTTTGGAATTAACTCTAATATTTAACTATTTGTGTTAATATTTATATCTGATCTTTTCTGAGTTTGAAGGGCTTTATATTCCTTATTCTCGTGAATATGAGCTGCTAGTCATTAGTCAGTGACTATACTAACCTTATGACTGTCAATAAAATGTTCTTTGGAACTTAAAGAATATGCTATGTACTTCAAAATTGATATAATAAAGAATTGAGCAAATGTTTTGAAAGTCAGATAGTTATCAAAACTTAAAGTATATTATCTTGTTTTGGTTTTTGGTGATAACTGGTAATTAAATATCAATTAAAGAGGTCCTATATAGCTTTCCTCTGGGGATGAATAACGATCATCTGTTATTTTCTTTCTTTTTTATTTTTTTCTTTTTTCATCTGTTATTTTGTTATACGGATAATGAAGAAAGTAAAATTTAGAAATCTGGAATAAAATCCATCTTTGAACAAACAAAAAAAAATGCCAGCTAATAAGATACATTCATTTAAGGAAAAGTGGCAGAAGAAATCCTCAAGGCAAATATGTCCTGAGTACTGTTTGAGTCATTTAAGCTGCCAGGAAATTCAATGGCTGAATGCTTCACTGGCTTTGCCACCCAGTGGGCAGGGCAGAGCACATAACTCAGACAATCACCTGCTGGCTGATTGTGCTATACCTGCACATGTGTCTTATCCTTTCCCACTGATAAGTGATTAACCCCATGTACTAGGCTCATTCAGCAGGACTCAAGTGGTTAAACTAATTAAATTGGAGGTGCCCTACATTAACTGCTACATGAGTTCCAGCTGCACTTCTCCTTAAGAGAGCAAAATTCCCACCTGACTTCAGGGCCAAAATGAAGCCTGCTTAACTTCTAAAAAAAAAAAAAAAGAAAAGCTCCCTGTTGCCTATAAGCCAAAGCTTTCTTTTAAAATTATTTCTGTCAATCATTTAAGAATGCTGTATATTAAAATGATGGTGAAACTGTAACATGAACTCAGCTATTGGCTCAAGACCTTATAATTTTTTTGTAAAGAGGTTATCTACCCAAGTTAGTAGACATTGACTTAGCCATTTTATGGTGAACTTCCTAGGCATAGGTGTATTCCTTTAATTATTCTCTCATTCATTTATCTAAGTCATTGCATTACCTGAAAGTGTTATTCACATTTGGAAAGCAGAGTGTAGACAACTGAAACAAATAGAAAAATATCATGGCATTAAAGAAAACCAATTTTTAAATGAAGAAAATTCATGTTAAAAAATGAAGAAAAGCATGATAAAGTAAAAAACATTGTTAAATAACTAGTTGAATAAGAGAAAATTTCAGCAATGGTTAATGATTTGATTTACCCATATAAGTGAGATAGCCAAATAGTGTGCAAAATATTTTATAGATGAAATTGCTCACTTCTAGTATATATTCTTTTCTACTACTGAGCAAGTAATTTTATTTGGGGTAGCAATATGCCTTGTTAAAGTGGTTATTTTTGGTATCGGTAATCTGTTTCTGCATAGCATATTACCACACAAGTTAAAGTACAATGTATTGTCTCCCTATTTTCTAGGTCAAATATTGGAGGACAGCACAAATGTGTTCTCTGGTTAGAGTCTCAGGAGACTGAAACAAGGACTTGTCAGGATGCCCTCTCAACTGGAACTCGGGATCTTCCTCCAAGCTCACTTGGGTTATACCTGTACATATTTCTCTGTGGTGGAGGAACTGCGGGCCTCACTTTATTACTTACTGGCTCTTGTTTGGGCACCCATCTCAACTGCCACAGGTCTTCTTCAGGTCCATTTCCACCATCACAGCTTGAAACCCACTCCAGTCTGTTCCTACATGATCTTACATAAGAAAACAATCAAGAGAGTAATTATCTAATCATATTCGCAGGTCCTGCCCACACTAAGGGCTTATACAACGGAAGGTGAGGATTTCAAAAGTCTACCACAGTTCCCGTCTGCTCTTGTAGGAAGTGGTAGCAATATTACGGAGCCTGGGACAAAGAGTTACATACAAAAGTGTTTAAAAGCCAGGTATGGTGTTGTACTCCTGTAATCCCAGTGACTCAGGAGGCTGACGCAGGAGGAGCCCAATTCCAAACCCAGCCTCAGGGACTTGGTGAGGCCCTCAGCAATTTAGTGAGACCCTGTCTCAAAATAAAAAAATAAAAAGGGCTGGGGATGTGGCCAGTGGATAAACTTCCCTGGGTTCAATCTCTGGTACCTAAAACAAAAACAAAAAATGTGGTATGTGAAGGCATAATTTTTTTCTTTTGAGAGAGAGGGAGAGTGGCAGAGAGAGAGAGAGAGAGAGAGAGAGAATCAATTATATTTAGATTTACATCTTTTTTTTTTCCACCACTTAATTGTATATGTTGTGCTGCTGTTCAAACCTGGGTCCTCAGGCATGCCAGGCAAGTGATCTACTGCTGAAGCACTTGTTCCAGCCCCAGGGTGTTCCTTCATAAAGCCCTAGAAAGGCTGTATTCTTTTCCTTTGTTTCTAAATAAAAATTAAACAGAAAGGGTTGGAGAAAGTAAAAATCTTGTAACCTAGTAGACAAAACACAAATAAAGACAAGGAAAAAAGGAGTTTGGGTTCCCTATATCCTTAAAGAACCCTTTCATCAGCCCTGAGCTTTCTGACTCAGGATTTATTCTTATGAGAGAAATGAATACACTTATATGTTTAAATCATTTAATAGGACATCCTACTATTTTAGAAGGCATCATTTTAACTAAAGAAAAACAATTTATATACAAAAATTTAGTAGTGAAAAATTTTAAAGGTGTTATAGTTTTTATTTCTACTTCGTTACCCAGGTCTCCTCTTCTAATTTTCCATTAAGGCAAGAACATTCCACTATGTCCTGTCCTCTGGGTCTCTCCTGATACACTGTGTATCCTTGTCTGTGAGAAGGAAAAGTCCTTTTCTTCATTCAGATGCCATACTTTTTCTAGACAATGGGAAACCTGAGAATAAATTCATATCAGAAAGAATGTTATTGTAACACAATTTGAACATCTTACCTTCCTGAAGCCCTGCTACCCTTTCTCACTTGCTACATTGGATCATTTATGAGTACATAACGGACTCATACCACAGTATTTATGTTTGCCCCAATTAACCCCCATCCACTGAGTTTGTCTAACAAAGTAAGTGTTAGAAATAAAATTGGTAGAAATACTGAAGTACCATATGAAAATCAAAATTGAGCCCAGAAGTGGGTTAGCAAGACAAACTTTGCTTCCGTAGAAGGGTGCACTCCCAAACCAGACATGCCAGTAGGTACACCTGCACAGAGACTGCTTGGAGATTTAGCCTTAACCTGATACAGCGCTGCCCTTCACTCTGATTGGAGCTGCTCAGCGGTATAATCCACGTGACTGGCTAATATAAAAGTGGAGTGGGTGCTGGAAAGGGCTACAGGTGCAGTGGGATAGCTATTAGGGAATTCAAAATAACTTTTTCTGTCCATATGGTTCCCTGACCTACTATGGCATCAAACTTAAGTTACAGTAAATATGCCTATGTTGTATTACAAATTTAACTTTGATAAAAAGAAAACATAAATCTTACATAAGTACATCTTCCTCACCTCTACCCAAGAAAACTTACCAGCTTATCTCAAAAATTGTCTGCCATGCAGTTCTCTGGTTATTAATTTAAAAGAAATAAAGGGTGGTAAATTTCTTTTATGTGTGTTCAGTTCATCTGAGAGCTGCCGATGTAAATAAACTTCAAGGATTTTCTGAAGTGTAACAAAAGCCAAATTAACCAGATATGTTATTCCTGCACATTAAAAAGTTTCAGTAAAAGGTAGTTGACTTTGTTTCCTATAGAACATTAGCAAATGACTATAAAAATGTATATGCATTTAATTGGCTATGGAGGTGCACACGTGTAATCCCAGTGGCTGTGAAGGTTGTGGCAGGACTACCCCAAGTTTAAAACCAGCATCAGCAACGTCACAAGACCCTAAGAAACTTTAGGAGACCCTGTCTCAAAATAAGGAAAAACAGACTGTGGATATGACTCAGTAGTTACGAGCCCTTGGATTCAATCTCTGGTAGAAAAAACAAGCAAGAGCAACAACAGCAAAAACATATATGCATTGTTTTTCTATAAGTATATTGATTACTTGATCATTTTATTGACATAATCTTTTCATAATTCTTCATGATGACCAGATTTACTTATATACAAATCACTAGAAATTATTTTGATTGTGAAAGCATCATAATTTTGCCAGAGAGATGATAACAATTTTTAGTAGTTAGAAATAGGCATGACATGTTTAGGGTCTAAATGACTTGTAAGGTTAAAAGAACACCAGATCTAAATCTTGTATTATATTTGCTCAAGGTACTCAGATTTCCATAAATGACACCATCCACAAAAATTTTCCAGAGTTGCCTGTGCATTTTTACTTGAGATGCTGTATGAAGTTAGTCCACAAGCAGTAAGAATCAAGAATTTCTTCTGTTCATATCAAGAAAAAGAAAAAAAAATCCTAATTTTTAAGAATTTGTTTTGTCACTAAAAGTATTCTGTGATTTTATTAGAATAATATGTATTTATTTGATATGTGATATGTTAGATCTTGTGCATTTCTTCCTTCAAACAATTTGGAGGTATACCTTACGCCAGGTCAAACACATCTAGGCAGTGCCATAGACACACAAAACAAAATCTTACGGCCAGTACTAACTCATACTTGTTCAGCACTGTGTGCCAGGAATTATTTTACATGTGCTAATTGTACTAACTCCTTCAAATGTTTCTCTCAATCATGCTGTAAATGAAGTTCTCTGATTTCATACACTTTGCAAAGGAGAAAACTGAGGAACAAAAAGGAAATTTCCCTAGTAACAAGCATTTCCCAGTAATATGTAATGAAGTAGGAATTTAAAATAAGGTATTCTGACTTCAGGATCTGGAATTTCAATGATTCAAAATTAATTCTTTCTAAAAGGTCATTCCCTTCTAAGTGAAATGTCTCCAAAATATCAGCTTATTGTCCAAACATGTTTAATGAAAATCAACCAGGAGATATAAACTGGTATGTATGATACTGATTTGCAAATATTCATGCATTTCTTTTTTTATCAAGAAATTTATTTGTTGAACAATCAAACATGCTTCTAATGAAAAATACTATATATATATATATATATATATATATATATATATATTCTGAATATTAGATTTACCCCTGAAGATCACCCCACCAATTATCCGCCCTTATCCCTCCCCCTCCCTCCTTCCCAAAATATCTCTACAAATGCCTTAGGTTGTATGCCATTACAACTTTTCCAGATTTAAATCATGAGAATTGACCTCCTTTTTCAATGGCCAGGGTCTAGTTCTAGCCTCCACAGATGAGTGAAGACATTCGACCCTTGATTCTCTGGGTTGTGCTGATTTTACTTAGCATAATTTCTTCCATAGCCATCCATTTACCTTCAAAGGCTTCAACATCAGTCTTTCTAATTGCTGAGTAAAACTCCATGGTATATAAGTACCACAGTTTTTGGATCCATTCATCAAGTGAGGGACATCTGGGTTATTTCCATAATTTAGCTATTATAAATTGAGCTGCTATGAACATAGATTTCACTGTGTCACTGTAGTATGCTGATTCTAAATCCCCTGGAAAAATACCCAGGAGAAGAATAGCAGGATCATATGGTGGGTTCATCACTAAGTTTTTGAGGATTCTCCACACTGCTTTCCAGAGGGGCTGTACCAGTTTACAGTTCCACCAACAGTGTGCTAGTGTACCTATCTCTCCACAACCCCTCTAGCATCTATTATTGTTTATTTTCTTCATTTTTGCCAATCTGACCTGAGTGAGGTAATATCTTAATGTAGTTTTCGTTTGCATTTCTCTGCATCTCTTAGAGAAGTATTATAGGCTTTGTTGGGCTAAAAAATGGTGTAAATAATGGAGAAGCATCAATATATTTTCATCTCTTACAATTTTTGTCTAAAAAATATATATATATGTATATTTCTTGTCTGAACAATTTATTTTGTTTTTACCTATAAAACCTCTTTGTTAAAGAATTAGTATACATTTAGAGTATTTAGAATGTTTAGATTTGCAAAAGCATGGAGAAGATGGGAGGGAGACTTCCCACAAGCTTCTTCACAGAGGTTCCATTATCATTTGCATCTTAAATTAGGATATTACAGATGATGAACAAATATTAAACATTATTATTAATTTCCAGAGTTCATTCAGTTTTCTTCATTGTTGCCCCATCTTTCCTTAGTTTTTACCTAGCTTGCTTTTCTGTCCCAGAATTCCATCTAGATATCACATTCCAGGTCTCCTCAGGATTCTCCTTTACTTAGACCTTCTTGCTTTTCTTTTTCTTTGCTCTTTCTTTCCTGCTTTTGACAGTTTTCAGTAGTATCATAATATCTTTGAATTGGGATTTTTTCTTTTTCTTTCTTTCTTTCTTTCTTTTTTTTTTTTTTTTAAGAGAGAGAAGGACAGTGAGAGAGAGAAAAAGAGAAAATCAACCCTACCTGGTTTTTTCATGTGGCTTTGCTGCTCCAAAACCTTGTTGTTCGTGGTGCTGGGGTTTTAACCCATGTCCTGTGCATGTGAAGCAAGCGCTGAAACCACAGAGACACCACTCTAGCCCCGAACTGGGATTTTTCTGATGACTTTCTTTGGTGAGATCATTTCATATTTTTAATTAAGTTGCTTTGTATTTGTGGAGTGTTGAATTTTAATCATTTGTATATATTGCATATAAGTATTTTATCACATATACCTTTGGAAACACTTTCTCACAGTCTGTGAATTGTCTTTTCATTATCTTAACATTAGCTGTCAGAGATGAAGTTTCTAAATTTTAGGCAAATTAAATTTATCTTGTTTTTTCTTAAATTTTTCTCTTGCAGATTATGCTTTTGCATTATATCACAAAATTCATAACCAACCAAAGTTCATCAAGATTTCTACCTGTATTTTCTTCTAGAAGTTTATAGTTTTGCACACTAAATATAAATCTCTGAATCATTTTTAATTGATTATTATGAAAAGTGTAAGATCTGAATCTAATTTTCATTAACTCATCATTAGTTCATTATGGTTTCATTATCAAATGATTTTCCTAATACCAAAAGTTTCCTTATTCTCAAGTTTGCTTTATCTGAAATTAATGTACCTACTTTAATTGTTCTTACGTATTTATTGAAAAAGTTCCTATTTCTCCACTGAATTGTCTTTACATATATACAATAAAGGTATACTTCCTTAATGTATCACACAAATTTGGGTAAAATGTGTTCAGTGTATTTTTCAGTTTTGTTTCATTAATTAACTTATAGAATTTATCTTGTGATATGTTTGACCCATTTGTTTTTGTAGAAGTCTATTTTTTAGTCATCAAATATATTGTGGCTATGTATTTATTTTTCTGTTATTTACTTTTGGTTTAACTCCATGTGGTCCACCATATTTTATTTGGTTTCTTCCTTTAGATTTGATATCATACATTTTATACTCCAAGGAGTGGACTCTCTCAGGGAATGGTCCAAGTAAGCATGGGAGTATAGATTTTTGTTGTTGGATGAATATCCTTTACATAGCAGTTGAAGTTGAATGACAACTCTGCTCAGGTCAATCACAGTTTATCAAACAGACATTTTCTATTTGATCTTCGTTTACTGAAAAATGTATGCACTAATATTCCAGCTATACTAGTGAACTTTTCCATTTCACCTTGCATTTCTGTCAATTTTTGCTTCAGTTTTTAGAATATTGGATGTCAATGTGTATGTAATAAGATCCATTATGTTATCATAAAGAATTTATTATTGCATCATCATATGATGATTTTTCTAATCCTTAAAGTTTCCTTATTCTTAAATTCATTTTATCTGAAATTAATATACCTACTCTAATTTTGTGTGTGTAAGTTTCTTATGTCTCTTTTCTTTCATACTGTGTCTTTATATTTTTTATGAATCTGTTGTAGAGAGTAGTTTTTAAATTCACTTTGGTTATCTCTATTTTTTAATTAGTGAATTCAGACTATTGATAAGAGAGTGTTTCTTGGTATGATTCAATTAACGTTTCTCATGCTTGTATAACTATTTCCTGTTGATTGCACTCATTCTTTATTTCTTTTTCTCCCCTTGCCATTTTCTCTGATTTATTTGAGCTTTGTGTATGATTTCATTTTTTGTCTTCAATATTAGACTCTTATTTATACTTCTTTTTAAAATTTTTGATGTTTGCCCCAGATTTAGAAATATATTGTCAATTTTCAAATATCACTGTAAGTTTACTGCTATATTTACCTTAAAACACAGTATTATCCCCAGTCCCTTACTTCTTACCATTGTAAAATCACTCTCATTCATTACACTTATTCAAATGGTAAAAATCACACAATACATTGTTACTATTATTATTTTATCAGTTTTATTTTATCTTATTTACTTTTATGGCTTTTCAGAGCAAAACTGCTGCCAATGTTTTCACTCAGTTCAGTTTGTCTAAGCAGGTCCTCACTTTTTTTTTTTAATTAGTTGAATATGGACTTACAATTGAGGGGGAATCATTATCAAACAATCAAGAACAAATGTATATTTACAGTTAGCCAATGCTGATGCCATTCCATGGTTTTCCCCCCTTGGGTTCCCCATGGTTCTATGTATCACCCAAATGAACTGCTGTGTTAAATGGACTTCTCCTTGAGGTTGGAGATCTCCTTCTGAGTTGATTCCCCCATACTACCTCCCTCCAGTCTCCTTGATATCCTTCCTAATCCCTCCCCCCTCACTGCTCCCCTCCCTACATCTCCAGGTATCCTAGGCAAGGTTCCCCCAGTTTGTGTAAAAATTCATACCTGTTGAGATTATTAGTTTAGCAATCTATCATACTGTTTCCGGTTGTATTCTAGATTCCACAGATGAGAGAAAACATTTGGCCCTTGAGTCTCTGAGATTGGGATACTTCACTTAGCATAATTTTTTCCACCTCCATCCACTTGGCTGCAAAAGCCATAATATCATTCTTCCTAATGGCCGATTTCTATTCCATTTGTATATATGTACCAAAGTTTTTGAATCCACTCGTGCAGTGAGGGGCATCTGGATTGGTTCCATAATCTAGCTATAGTAAATTGAGCTGCTATAAACATTGATGAAGGTGTACCTGTATAATATACTGATTCTAACTCTTTTGGGAAAATACCCAGGAGTGGGATAGCTGGGTCATAAGGTGGTTCCAGCTCTAATTTTTTGAGTAGTCTCTACACTGCTTTCCACAGTTGCTGAACCAGTTTACAGTCCCACAAGCAATGTGGCAGTGTTCCTCATTTCCCAGAGCCCCTCCAGCATGTCATTGTTCATATTCTTCATTTTTGCCACTTCAACAGGAGTGAAGTGGAATCTCATTGAGGTTTTGATTTGCATTTCTCTTATTACTAATGATGTAGAGCATTTTCTCATATATTTATGGGCTTTCTGGACTTCCTCTGGTGAGAAGTTTCTTTTTAGATCAATAGCCTATTTATTTATTGGATTATTTGTGATTTTGGTGTTTAGCTTTTTTAGTTCTTTGTATATTCTGGATATTAGCTCTTTGTCCAAGGTGTAGCAAGCAAAGTCATAATTCATGGATGTAGGAAAAACAATTCTCAAGTTCCTATGGAATAACAGAAGATCCAAATTAGCCAAAATGTTACTCAGCAAGAAGGGAGAAGTAGGGGCTATGTCAATGCCTGACCTGATATTATACTTCAGGGCCATAGTAACAAAAGCAGCATGGTATTGATATCAAAACAGAACTGAAGACCAATGCAATAGAATAGAGGAATCTGAGATGAAACCCCATACCTTTAACTATCTGATATTTGATAAAGGGGGCAAAACCATAGTGTGGAAGAAAGATAACCTGTTCAACAGATGGTGTTGGACAAATTAAGCAGCCATGTGTAGACAACTGAAACTGCATCCTTATCTTTCACCCTGCACTAAAATTAAATCAAAATAGTTTAAAGATGTGGATCTCAACAACTTTAAATTTACTTGAAAAAGAAGTAGGATCAACACTACAGGACATAGGGATTGGCACTGCCTTCCTTAATAAAACTCCTATGGCACAAGCAGTGAAGTCAAGAATAAATGAATGGGATACAATTAAACTAAAAAGCTTTTGCACAGTTAAAGCATTGGTCAAAAGTGTCAAGAGAGATCCTACAGAATGGGAGTTCATCACTTTTAAAGGAAAATTTTGCATAACATTGAACTCCACATTAGTGGGTTTCTTTCTTTCTTTCTTTGGACCTTTACATAATTCACTAATTTCACTCTACTGTTCAGTGTGATTATTTTTTTGAAAAAAAAAAAAAGATAACAATCTGTTGCTTTAATAGCAAAGAAGAAACACAGCATATTCCAGTCCCAGAAGGTGTGATTCTGCTCACCAGGGGGAATAGGGGATTTTTAAAGAGGTGATTCAAAGACTACATTCTATGTGTTCTCTGTCCCTGTAGTAATTCACTTTTCAATTTGGTAGATAGTCATTTTTGAGTTCTTCTGGTTGCCTCCCAAAAGTCTGAAATCCATTGTTCCTGTGGTGGGTGTGTGCTTAAGGACAGGTAACTATGACTAGGATGTGGAAGAAAAGTAATCTTATTTCCCCTGAAATTAGGTAGGGAGAGAGAATGTTTTTTGTTTGTTTGTTCGTTTGTTTGTTTTGTGAGAGGTCTGTTCTAACTTAACCTATTCATCCACAGTTATATTTTTCTCGGACCTCTTTCATGATGTATTTTGTGCATTTATTGCATTTATACTCTTATATGCCTAGGTGCTGACTTTTGAGTAACAAGTTTTCATTCTTGTATTCCTATTATATTCATATTACACATTTTAAAATTCTCCTACAGTATTTGGACAGTCTGTTGGTTATTCTCACTCTTTACCTTTGAATTTCAATTTAATATATTTGTATTGACCTAACCAAAACTATTTCTTCTGCCCTGTCCAATCTATTGCTGTTCTCATCAAAACCATTCTTTACTTTTGTTTCAATATTTCTGCTTTATAGAATTTCATTTTGATTTTTTCTGAGAGTCATTGTCTCTCTTTTTATATGTTCTGTCTGATTTTGCATGTTGTCTACTTTTTCTATTACAGTCATACAACGAATGGAAGTTGTCTCTAAGACTACCTTCACTTCCAATATTGACTGAAACTCTGGGGATCAAAAAGACCTCAATTAGATTCAATAATTGCCTGTAGGGGCTTAAAGAACACAATAAAATCCATTATACTCATACTTAGTTTAGTACAATGAGAAAATATATATCAAAATCAAACAAGGAAGAGAAACATGGAACAGAGTAGTCTAGGAGAGTTCTAAACATGGCACTTCCAGTTTTCTTCTTCTAGTTGATTCCAACAGTGTACGGTTTCCCAGAAATGATGTGTGCCAATACACACAGACTATTTCAAACCAGAGAAGTGCATCTGAATCTTGTTGTTGGGGTGTTTAGAGTTCTTATTGGACTTTAGTCACATTGAACATTGTTGTTTGTGTGATTTGTTCCCCAAGCTCTCAGTAGATAAAGCTGAATCCTTAAATCAGAAGTACCAACCATAAATTATATAGTTCATTTTAAGAAGCTCAAGGATCCCAGACAAACAATGATACCCTCATGCAGAACCTCCTTAGAATTTAGAGATCATATCCCGAGAACTAAACTAAGGGTAAGGACCTCTTTCTGGATAAGATTAATTCTTTGCTGTAGAAGTGATAAACATCCTAATCATGATTATTTTAAAATTCTTATTTGAAAATTAGGAACTTTATATGAGACCTAGTGACTTCTGCTCCAGCTAAGCTGATCTCAACTATGTTTTTAACATTTGCCTCTCCCCAAAATTGGAAATGGCAGTTTCCCTGAGACCTCAGTTCTCTACAGGATTCAAGAAAATCCCTCCATTTTCATTTTGTTATGCTTCTTTCTTGTTGTACACATGCCTATGAAAACTTCTAAGAGTTTTACATGTGGAACTGAGACAGAACTGTAAATAGATCAGAAAATATGTATAGATAATTACAAATACAGGTTACTTATGTAAAAGAAATGTCATAGTTTTGTTGGACTTAATTTGAAAACTTGACAGCATTAACTACATTGGAAAGTAGTCCACTAATAATGAGTGGAAGACTAAAGCTCTCATTATGGTAAAATTTCCTTAATTTCTTCATTTTTGATCTACTGATCAATATCCAGTGAAATATACATTTTGGAAAGCATGGTATTTTAATTTTAAAATAGTATTCATTGTATTTACTAAAAAAAGAGATGAGCAGGTTACTTTAGGTTTGCAGGTATATTATGATTCAGGACACTGGAACTGAAAATACAGACTTTGGAATATAAAACACAATGCCATAAATCCAGGTTAAAAAGAAAAAGAAAAACAATTAAAGGCAGTAAGGACAGCAGAGATAGGGAATGGTATACGATAGAGATGCAGAATATTCACTAAGTGCTTCATGATTTATGTGCCCTGAACATAATATTTCCTTTCTGCCCTGAAATTGAATTTTATTCTATTTTGACCTGAATTTAAAAACAAAAAGAAAATTTCACTTAAAAATTTCTTCTAACACTGTAATATAAATAAATATTTGTAAATCTATAGTCATGAAAAAATTTATAAGTGATAGCTTTAAACTTGCATTTCCAGCCAAGCATACTTTTATAAAACTAAATCTAAAATGCTCAACTTTTCAAATTTTGATGGTTATATTTTAATATACAAATTTTGACATAAAACTGTTCTTAGGAATAACAACTTTGACTTATTTTTCATCATTAAACAACATAAGAAAAAATTAAATAAACAGTTACAAAAACTAAGATTTTTCATGTATTTAAATATAGTAGCTGCTCTTGAGAATGATTATAGTGACCTTAGTAATTTAACACTGAGGATTCATCTATACTTAAAAAAATGAGCATCCAAATTCATAGGGCCTATCAAGAAATTCAGAAAACCTATCAACAAGAATAATGCACTACCATTTCAACACCATATGATGTGAGAGGACATGAGACAAGGACATTCTCAAACAACAAATTCTGAAGACAGACCAAAGCGTTATGCATATCAAGCAGGTTGTGAGGTCAACGTGCAGAAAATATCACAACACAAGTTAATGCCTGCGAATGACACCGTGAAAACACCTTTTGAAAGTAGGCCTGACAACTGGAGCATCCACAGACATTACCTCCACAGGATCGTCGCTTGGTGCTGCAGAAAGGGCCTATTGTTAAGGGACACATTTGACAGGTATAAAGAATAAACCTAAGATATAAAAAACAAAAGAGGCTATGTTTTTCTGTATATTTTAATGTGACAAGATTTCTAGATGTTCTTTATTTTTAGAAGCAATATTTGAAACTCTGCCATTCTATATGCATTTTTAAATCATTTTATTAAAACTTTAGAGGGTTGAATACTAAAAAATAAACTTTGTCTACATTTATTTAGAATTTCGTTAAGAGATTTGAATTTAAGTTTGTGATCTTGGTTCTTCAGTTTTTCCTGCCATACTAGCATTTCCTCTTCTAGTCATTCCATGGTTTAATATAAGCTCCCCTCACATTCCTAAATATGCAGTTTTTGCATCGTTTCTTTACATGCATCTTTAACTATCAATGTCTTTCTTTTTATTCTGAAAAACTGATTTCTCCAAATTTGAATACTCTGGTATTTTATATCATATTCAATGGGTTTTATTCAGCTATCATATAAAATTGATACAATTAAAATATGTAGAACATGGGCTGGAGCAGTGCTTGCTTGGCAGAGCACAGATGTGAATTCAAACCCTAGCACAACATACGCAGTGAAGTATCAGAGTAGCAAAAGCCACATGAAAAGCTAACTAATGTTGATTTTCTCACTCTCTCTCTCTCTCATCATCCCTCTTTTTAAAAAAATGTAGAATATTCATTACAAAGAATAATGTTCCCTTGAGGGACAAGATAAATGTATTGTCTACTTTAGAAAATATTATTTCTGAAATTACTATTTATAACAATAAGTTAAATAGTTTTACTCACATTTTAAAGATGAATGAACATAGGAGAGTGAGGTAACTCAAAATTTGAATAGTAGTAGCAACAAGCTTGAGAGTTTCATTTGTAAAATGCCAAATCTGGTTTCATTCATTGAGATCTGCACTCTAGAACTTGTATTTTCCTCTCAGTACTTCCTGATGAAAATGGATTACCTTTCTCATCCTTCTAAGTATCTCTAATGTTTGAAAGAATACTATAGCATAATTCCAACTAGAATAAATTTAGAGAACCCGAGGGATTCTTTATAAGGCTTCATCATGATTTTGAACTATAAAATAAGCCCTAATTCCTATAAATAAAAATGTTTCCCAAGCACAAACAATAGTGGCAATACTCAAAATATTTTTCTGACATTGCAATTACCAATTTTAGGTTATTGGAAAAAAGTATTTCAGAAAAATTAATAGATAAGAAAAATAAATTTTAATAAGCAAAAGGGAAAGGTTTCTACTTTCATATTTGCTAGTCATAATTAAGAGCTGTGGTATTAAACTCAACATGGTTGAATTTTATATCAGAATGTTTATTCTCAGACCATAATTCCCATCACTTTAGGAAATCATTCACTGCATACAGGCTATCATCTCTCTTAGTTATTGGTGTTGAAAGTAATCTCATTTTCTTTCAAAATTTAGAAATATTCAATCAAAAAATTTCCAGTCTTGGTCTTCCTTCAAACCTCTTTCTTTTACTTAATATTTATTTTTTATATATTTAGCCTTTAAAAACTTGACTTGTCCACTTTATCTTTGGTTTCAGTCTTTCAGGTTTACTGTTACTTAACTCGGGAGGACTGTGCAAGAACACATCCTTCACTCTGTCTTATAAAACCTTTTGTTAGCCTTGCATTAATCACCCCATGAAGTCCCAAATCTTCAATAGAGCCAAGCTGGTCTTGCATCATTTTTATTCAACATTTTACTACATTTTCACTTTGCTTGATGCGGCGAAAAAGATTTAAGGGACAGATATTCTTCAGAGATTTTGTCATTTCAATATAATATTTATTTAATTTTGTTGTGCAACTAGGTATTAAGAAAGTCCTATGCTCTAAAATAAAACAGCATCTGTTCTTTTTTTTTTTTTGTAAATTGGTTAATTTGTCTGCTGCACTGTGTTTATAGTAGCATTACGATTTAACTGAAACTTGTTGTCATATTTTGAGTTTATCTAATATCTTAAAAACATGCCTGGTTGTCTTCAGTGAGGACTGTTCTGTATCTCAAGTACACTTGTACAGCAGGTAGAGCAGTCTAGCGTTAAACTTAAATACAGTTGAGCGTTAAGAAGAGGACATGTTGTGCGTTCATATATGTGTTTAATTTCATTTCGCTGTAGGAACAAAGAAAACATACATTTGGGAAAATAGTTTGAATATATAAATGAAATTACTTGATATGACAACAAAGATATCTTATTCTTTTAAAGATTATAATGCATTTAACCATAATTGGTGTTGTGCTATTCAGATTATGTTGACCCCTTTGGGGTGGGGTTTCAACATAGCTGAAACTAAATTAAATCAGTCATTGAATAGTGTGATCTTGTCTGTAAATTAACTGAATGATGACCTATCCCTTAGTAATTTTAGAAACTTTAGAGATCAACATTAAAGAGTCATTAATAAAACTTTGAGGAACTGATCTATTTGGATCAGTGATCCCAAATATGCATGTGTGTCTTACATAGGAGAAAGAGATGGGGCTCTTCTAAGATAAGTATGGCCTTCTGCTCAGTCATCAAATTAATTATATATTAAAAATTTAATGATTAAACATTTCTTTAGTGCTAAATATTTTGTGAAGCACAAAGGTACAGTAGTCAATATAAATAAATGGTGTTTCCCAGCATGATCATCTAAGTTCAGCAGATGATTTCGCAGAAAGGAAATTATGCTGTTGGTTGATAAAGCTTTATTTATTAAATCATTTTTCATCAAATGAATAACAGAGAAAAAATAAGAAGGAATGTGGTCAGAAGATTCCATTCATCTGCAGCACATTTTTCCCTAAATCCAATTGTAACTCTAAAAAGGCTTTTGATACTTTTATCAAAGTTAAAGAATGCTGATTGGGTCATGTTTTTAAGGAGTAAGCCTAGAGAGATGATAGTGAATTGCTTAGTTAAATGCCCTTTTTACTCCAGAGCATTTTCTACTTACTTCTATTTTTCTATTTTCATTTCTTTTTAAAGCTCTTGGAGAGTAAGGGCTATTTCATCCTCACTGTTAAAATACTAACAGAAATAAGTATCTGTACAGCAAATGAATAATCCCTGACCATTTCGAGTAGACAGATTGTGAGCCCAGAAGGATTTGCAGTTGAGGTAAATTAAAGAAGGCAAAATATTAACAATCATGCTGATCCTAAGGGCTTGAGACATAAGGAACAGAGAACCTTTAGCAAGTTGGAGTAAAGCAAAGGAAAATGGTAAACTAAGCCCAGGAAAGGGAGGGTCTGTCAACCACAGCATCTCTTATTTAGGAGTTTGCAATCTCCAATGAAGGCAGGGATAAAATTCTTATGTATTATAAGCCAACTAGGACAGATGTTGAGAAGACACTATTGATTAAAGGGTACTTGTTTAGCTGAAAAGATAATTCACTTTGATAGATAAGTATTTCACTTGCAAATGAAAATTTCATTTTGCCTTATATTAGCACCTTCCAAAGATAATTGGAAATTAATTGAATTTGATGTTATTTTTTTCTGAATACTTTCAGCAACTAGTAAATCAATTTTGCTTTTAAATTCTGTTTTCCTTTTAAAGAGAAAATTTAGTATTTTTGTATCTTAGAATAACTAGCTCTGATCTATTTCTTTAAATGTAATGATCTAGCTCTTTAGGAAAGAAATACAACATAAAAATAATCATACACAAATGCATACTCTTTAATAACTGTTATAATCCCCCAAATGATGAAATGCTCAGGATATCCAGCAATGTCTTTGCCTTTTTAAAAAATAAACAAATTCTGATATGGAAATATAAAATGGGATATGAGTCATAATTTTACCATAAATTAGAAACAAAAATTAGTTAACATAATTATTACCTTAAAGAAATATTTTAAATTATACTTTTAACATTGTAAAAATTCATTATTAGTACTAGTAGAGAGACTTCAATGAAAACTAGCTTTTGTCAATCAGATAAACATAAAAATGTTATAAAGAAACTATATAAATATGTAATTTGGGCCACAGAGTTATAGTGATATTAAACTCAATATCAATATTCAGATAACTTATCTAATTTGGGTGAAACTATAAATATATTCTTGTGGTGTTAGTGTTATATTTTTAATTGTTGTCACCAGCATTTTGCCTAATAAAGTAATAAGTAGTTTAACAACAGATTTATTAGTGAAAATATTTTATCATGCAAACAGAACTGACAGGAATTCAGAGAGGAATGAAGTATATTTGCTATTTAAATATAGGATGTCACAAATAATAAGTTTCCTTCTATTTCCCCTTCTTTTACCTTTTCCTTGTCACATTTAGAGTGGTAGGGCATTGCCCACTTAAATCAAATGTGCCAGATGCTATGCCACATCTTTCAGTTTTCCCTTCTGGATTAAAGACATGTCCCTGCCCCAGCTGCCAAAATTCTGCCAGCAGATGGTCCTCATCTGTCAGCCCTCTCCAGTAGTGTCCTACATGAAGACAGGTGCTTTGCACACTTCATATCACCTTCACTAGAGTAGACCTACAAAAAATTCTGATTAAGGTAGGAATGGAAAGGCCTGCCCCTAACCCAGATCTGGACAGAATCAAAGATGAATCAGCTCTAGCATTACACTGCAATCAGCTGTGGCCTTTCTCTGAATGGCATTGCAGCCAAACTTCTCTCTGCCCAGCCCTGTTTCTTTCCCCTGATTTCCACATGTTTTCATCACTAGGAAACACTCTAATAAGTGCAATTTGAACTCACATGCAGAGTCAGCTTCCAGGTAACCTCTGATATCAGGAATTCCTCATGAATACTATTTATTTTATCATATGCCTGAATACATATACATAAGATATCTTAAATTCTATTTTCATCATGTCTTTAATCCCTTTTTTATTTCAGTCTTCACAAAGAGCCCATAATACCCAAGACAGTGCTCTTCATTAAAGTAGGTATGTTTCCTACTTTTCCCACATTATCCACTCAACTTCAACTCTCTAAACACTTTCAGTGACCACTCAGTGACCATTGCCCACAAAAGTATCAAAAATCTCTAAACACTGTTTAAACAGTATATGCCTTCTTTCTCTAGCCAGCAAGCATCTGCTTCTCCATTAGCACATCCTCTGTTCTAGAGCACCTTCCAATCTGTACTTTTCTATTCCAGATGACGTCTTCCCCATTTCCAAATCATTCTCCTTTCTCTAACCTCATTGATTGTGGGTGTTTGTGCTTCAAAACTCTATCCATTGTGTAATTACAAAAAGAAATTCAAAATTATTTCTTCTAATTATTTTAAATTATGATCAACTGGCAGCTGGAATGGTGGCTCAGCAGTTATGGCACTTGCCTGGCAAGCACAAGGACACAAGTTCAAACCCCAATACCATGTACACAACGAAGTCTCAGTGCAATGAAGGCCACATGAAAAAATACATAAAATTGATTCTCTCTCTCTCTCTTTCTCTCTCACACACACAATTCTTCTCTCTTTAAAAAAAAATCATGGGGCTGGAGTGGTGGCTCAGCAGTTATGGCACTTGCCTGGCATATGCAAGTGCACAGGTTCAAACCCCAGCACCCATGTACACACCTAAGTGTCAGAGCAACAAGTGCCATGTGAAAAAACTCAATGAAAATTGATTCTCCCTCTCTGTGCCTCTCTCTCTCTCTCTCTCACTGTCCTCTTTTAAAAAAAAATTATGATCACGTAAATCATTTCTACTTTTTCTCAAAATTCTGTTTTCGAATCTTTGGTGATTTCAATATCATTATAATGGATTCTCCTTAAAATTTCACTTTTCAGTTCTTGATCTTTTCACATCCAAAGATCTTGTTCACATTTCTCTGCCACCCATCACATCACTATAATGTAGAGTGACAATTCCAAGAATAATCTTCCTGTCTTTCTTCCAAGTCCTTTTTTTTTTCTAACCATTCCCTCAATTTCACCAGATGGGAAATGCCACTGCATTGAACTGGACATTTTTTCATCATTCTCTGTATCACAAGCTCACCCCAAATATGTATGCAAAATCTAGCTGACTGGACAGAAAGGAATACCAAAATTAAAGAGATTCAGAATTGTGGCAATGCTGGGCATCTGTGTTTTAGTTTGTATATTTGTTCTCTGAGGAATAATTTGACTCCTTATTGCCTGGATCAGAGGTCCCACTAGGTTGGAGTGTTGGTTATTGAGGTTTTATAATATTGGCATATCTGGGGAGCCCATCTGGTTTATTCCTAAAAAAAAGCACATAGATGGTATTATAAAATTTTGTATTGCTATTAAGCTTTACAAAAAGGATTTGTCTCTAAACATCTCTTAGCATATTTATTATTTGTTGATTGTTGTACATCTGTGTACATGCTGAGAACCAACAATATGATTTCCTAAGTTTATAGAATGTCTTGCTGTAGCTTGATATCATTCTATGTTTTATGTTGTCCACAATTTATGGCACAACATTGAAAAAACTATTCTGGTTATGTTTTTTAATCAATTTTATTTATTTTTCCATCTGGCCTTTGTTTCTCCAACACTTAGTTGTGGATATGGTGCTGCGGTTTGAATACAGATCTTCACGCATGCCAGGCAAGTGCTCCAACTGCTGATATTATGTTCTTTTTATTTAGACCTCTTCATCATCTGTCATAAATTCCCAGTTAGATCCTATATCTTCTCTTTAAAACTATACCACGACAGCTAATTGAGATGGCAAAGGATAACAAATCCATACTGGTTAGAACTTGAATTAGTGTCACTGAATAAAGCTTTGTATGTGGGCAATGACATCTCATTTCCTATGTTCATTTTTGTTCTAGATGATATTTTACAGTCCCTCCCTCTTCCTAACTTGACACCTTATTGCATTTTAACCTTGTGATAATAATGTGCACATGTTCTCAATCCCATATCCCCAACCATAAATGAGATTTATTTTACCTGTATACTCTACCTTCTCCCTACATGCCCTCTGATTTCCTACTCTTACCACTTATTAACACCCAGCTATACAACTTATATATCTTCTCTTAATTAATGGATCAACCTTCCCTCCCTCTGGAGTCATTCCATTGATCGTAGAACACTGTAATGTCACAGCATGGTGGAGAGCTCTCTTGTCTCCAAGTTGTCCTCTAAACCATCCCCCTGATCCCTTTATAGAAAAGTCATTTAAAACTTTATTGAAATTGCTTTCTCCATTTCATTTCTCAAAGATAATCTTGAAACCACAGTTTGACCATTTCTACCCTCACATTTCATTGGGCCACCAGGCAGCATACATTCTTACCATAGTTCATAATGAAATTACACATTTCCAAGATACCATCTGAATCTCCTTTCCTGATACCACCTCATTTTCTAACCTATGTACTATGGAAGTCCTGGGACTGAAATATCTTGAACCATCAATCTATGCTTAATCAGGATCATGACTTTAAATACTTCCTATGTGCCAATGACTCCCAAATTATATCTTGAGGAGCTAAACTAACTTGGACTCCAGACTTGTATATCTTACTTCCCACTCTGCATATCAAGTTAGGTAACTCAAAAAATCAACCTTTATAAAACCAAAGGCCAGATTTCTATCCCTCTATAAGCAATCAACCTTCTGTCTTACCTTCTTCAGTAACGAGAAGTCCTATTCCTTATTTGCTCAGAGTAAATTTTTGGAACAAGCCTTAATTTATCATCCTCTTCATGTATTAAAAAAAAAACTTTATTTTCAAGATATTTCCAGGGTTTGACCTCTGCTTGCCACCTCCATTACAGTCTGACACTGGTGTTATTGCAATTGACTCCTGAATGGTCCCTCTGCCACAATCTTTATTCTTATAATTATTCACCTCACAACAGAAAGGGCCTTCTATTATAAATATCACAATACACAGTTTCACTCTCTCATTTACTATCATCCAATGACTTTTCTTTGTACTGAAAATGATATCTAACTATCAACAGTAATAAATATCAAAAATGTCTAATTAACACCAATGATAGTAAAGGCTGTCCTACCTTATAGCTAGTGGATCCCCTCATCTTCCTCCTCAACTTGAGTTTCTTGGGGCCTTTATCCAACTCTTTTCTTAGCTGAAAATCCATTCTCCAAAATTCCTGTAGAGTTATTTATTTACTCCAAGCCTCTGCTTAAATGTCTTCCCAAGCATTCCCAAACATTCCATCTTCCCCATGCATGGTACTCTCACCTCCGTTGTATAGCACCATTTTCCTATATGACACTTACAGCCTGACATATAGAAAGTCTTTTCTGGATTATCTGTTTCCTTAATCTAGCATAGAAACTTTGGGACAATAGAGGCTGATTTTTGTTTGGTTATTTTATTTCCAGTGAGTTTACAGTACCCAGAATGATATTTAACCCACAGTATCTACTTGAAGGATATTTATTAAATAAGTAGCTGGACATCATTCATATTGGTTCCACTTGAATGGGATATTACTAGAGAATTTTTCCAACAAAATCAGTCCAAAAATAAATTATAGATTTTTTCTATTTATGTTTGCATCCAAAAGGAGAACTATTAGTCTACCTTTCCATGTAACCCTATATCATTATGTTATATCTCTCAGAGCAAAGTATCTTTATTAATTTGTGTAACATAGTTGAGTTTGTTGACAGACTTGAAAGTTTCTGTGAATGATACTCACCACTGATATTTATTTAAGCTTAAAGTAATTTACACAGCCCTATTCAAGTGATTCTCTATCAATTTGAAATTTGCAAGCTTAACTGACTGTGCTACAGGGGAAAAACTCCAAAGTTAGTAAACTAACATTTATTGAGTATCTACAATATGACAGACATGATGATTGGTATTTTTAAAATGTACACCTCTTAATCCCTGTCATAATGCTGTAAATCTGGATGGTAACCCAATTCACAGAGTATGGATATGCTTTGAGAATGTAACCAACATCAGTATACTAGTATAGTTCTCATAATTTGGAATATTTTTATCTTTTTTACATCTCAACAAAGTACGAAACTTTAATTGCTAAAAAGTCTCCTCAAGAAAAAAACCCAGGGGCCAGAATGGTGGCTCAGTAGTTGGAGTACTGCCTGGCATGTGGAAGAACCTAGGTTTGAACCACAGCATCACATATATAACAAAGTGTCTGAAAAACAAAAACCAGATGAAAAAATAAAAATAAACAAAACTGATTCTCTTTCTCCCTCTCTCTCTTTCCCTCCCCCTCTCTCTTAAAAAAATCTATTTGGTGGATTCTAATTAGGGCAATTCCACTGAATTAGGCAGCAAATCATTCATTTACACAGATATGTTTATATTTCAGCTTTACATCACATTGTAATGACTATAATAAACTAAATTATTAATGTCATTTTTCCCAATTTACTGTTTTTGTCATAATGAGATAGTAGCTGTACTATTAAGTTTACTTGTATTACTTTATTTTCTATGCATTGATATAGAGATATGCACATCAACCTGGCATTTGCAAAATATATTGCTTAGAGTATTTGAACCGTTAACAAGTGTCCAAATTCTATTTAAGATTTTAACTAGCTTGTTTCTAAAATCTTAATATTCTTATTTTGTTCCTACCATTAAATGTTAGCATTGCTTTTTCCAAAAAAAAAAATTATTGATTTTTTTCTTTTTTTTTTAAGAGAGGACACTGAGAGAGAGAGAGAGAGAGAATCAGTTTTACTTAGT
>PVKS010017960.1:25486-41096 GCA_004027875.1 Aplodontia rufa
TCTCTTTTAAAATAATTCTGCTATCTTAATTGGTGTTGGCAAAACTTCCAATTTGATATCAGGTACAAATTTCATTAACATTCTGTTTTCTCCATCTTCCAGATCATTAATTAAGTTGTTAAATAAGATCAGCCCTCACACTGATCCCTGTGGCACTCCATTAAATACGACATTTTGTTTGTTATACTTCAGTCAGTTTTATATCCACAAGGCTCTGTTTTTAACCAAGTCAATTTGAATTTTTATCAGTTTTCCATGACACTAGGAAATATTTTATTTGCTATTTTAAGTAGATATAATCCACATTCTTGACATTATTGGCTTTTCTGCAATGATTCTAGGATGAAAACAGTCTAGACTTATCTTCTAATCATGTTTTTTAAAATTATGATTGCTTGAGTAACAAAATCTTAGATATTATTCCCACACTATTTTTGTCTTAATGTGTGATGTAACAATTTTACTCAATTTTCTCTTTTCTCAGACTACTATTTCTTTTTAAAATAAAGGTGCCTCTTCCATTCCACATTCCTTTTCAGGAAAGCATGATTAATATAATTTTTTATTGAAAATTTACTTCACACTAAAATATTTATGATAACCAGAATCATTAAGACAAATTTCATCATATTACAGTTTTGTATTACAATTATTTTCTTTTTCATTGTCTTTTTTCTTTACTTTTCAAATCAAATACTTGTAAATTTACCTGCATCCATGACTTCCATTATTGATTATAACTAATTTATATTATTTTCAAGAATATACTAAATATTTTATATTGATTCATTTACTACAATTTAGTTGCCTTTTATCAGATATGAAATTATGCACAGAGACTTTAAAATCAGATGTGATTCTTATTGGTTTGCCTCTGAATGTAATTTGGCATTTCTCCCTTGCTACTTTCAATATTCTTTCCTTGATTTTTCCCTGTCGTACATTTTGAATATAATGTGTCTTGGTGAGCTTCACATTTGATTAGGCCTATTGGGTGTCCTATAAGCTTCCTGGATGAGCCTATCTGACTCTATTTTTATATGGAAAAAATGTTCTTTAGCAATTTCCTTGAGAACGTTCCTTATTCTATTCGTTTGTGTTTCAGTTTCTTCCTGTATCCTAATTACTCTTTATTGTTATTTCTCATTTCAATGCAGACATTTTAAAAATTCTGTTTATGTTCTGTAAGTTTTTTTTCTTTTTTGTCATCCATGTGCTCTAGCTTGCTCACCCTGTCCTCATTGTCAGAAGTTCCTTCTTCAAGAGCTGAGGTTCTCTTTTCTATAGAAGTTAGCCTATTATTAAATTCTTCCATGGTTCCTCTCATGTCATTGACTACAGATTTTAGCTCTGTTACTTCCTTTTTTTTGAATATGTTTATTTTTTGATAATAGATATTTTCATATCTTGAGTTTCCTCAGTTATTCCCTTCATTATTTTAAGCTCATTGTTCCTTTTAGTAATCAGAGCATTGATAATATTTTTGAGATTTTCATCTCAATCCTTATCTATGGCATCTTTTTTAGGGGAGTTTTGGGTTTGAGGTGAACTTATTCTTGTTTGATTCTTATTTTTTTAATTTATTTTTTTAGAGAGATGGACAGTGAGAGAGACAGAGAAAGAGAGAAACAACTTTACTTAGTTTTTCACATGGCCTTAGTTGCTTCAACACTCAGCTGTGTACGTGGTGCTGGGGCTTGAACCCAGGTCCTCGTGCTTGCCAGGCAAGCGCCAAAACCGCTGAGCCACCACTCCAGCCCCTGATTCTTTATTTTTGAAGAGCTTCTTCAGGATCTCTGAATTGAGATTTCCTATGGGGAAGGCAGGCAGTTTTCCAAGTGGCTTTTGCTTGCAAGTCAAAGGGTCAGATCAGCCACCAACTCTTTGATGATCACCTTTTTCCAGATGCTGTTTCTGCCTAGGTCCTCATGTTTCTTTAGCTTTTGGTTCCAGGCTCAAGGTTATATATCTGAACCTACCAGAATATGTGGTGTCAGGGAGGGGATGCTGCTATAGGCTGGGAACCACCTCTGGTTGTCCTGAGCAGGGGATGCTCTGAACAGGCAACCTACCTGTCCTGTCCTGAACACCTTCCAGCAGAACTCAAACAGGCCCTGACAGACACACAGATCATCTGGTAGGTGGGGCTCCAGTCGAGGAACCTCCCCTAGTTGGTCCTAAGTAGGGCTGCTCCAGACAGGGGTCCTACTGTTCATGTCTTGAGCACTTTATGGCAGGACTCAAAGAGGCCCCAAGAGCAACCTGAGGCATCAGGTAGGTGGGGCTGCTCCATGTGGGGAACATCCCATAGTCAGTCCTGAGCAGGGTCTGCTCTGGATTGGTATCCTATCATTCATGTCCTGAGCACCTTCTAGTACACAGTTTTAAAACATAGTTAATATCTTAGAATTTTAAATAAAAAAGAAAACAAAATTTGTGTTACATGTAAATTTTTGAAAAATCACACATTCTTGCATTTTCTAAACACAATATTGAATTGTGATACAATGAAATGCAATAGTGTAAAATACAATAATGGATAAATCATTTTTTACATCAAAAGTTTTATTCTACTTTATTAGCAGGAGTTTACCCAGGATTTTTGGAACGGTGAGTGAAATAGACAATTGTTCTATCACATTCTTTCCAGGAGTTCTCTACTTCAGTTTGTATACTCTATGAAAAATATTTGGATCCTGCCAGCCACATGGCTGCCAGACTCAAGACTCAGGGGAAAGGTTTTGCTGGTGTGAGACTTGTCAATCCTTCTCTGCCTTAGTAGAGAGAATGTTAATCTGATATCACTTCAGTCTCCTTTCACGGTAATCCATTCAATCAAGAAATTAGGTCTTTCTTGAAGCACCCTAATTTTCTGACCAGGGCTAGTCTGTAGTATGAATGCAGGGTCTCGAGAGATTGAGGAGGACCCCCAAGGACTCTCATAGAGAAAAGGCTAGGAATCCAAAAGAGTCAGAGGGAGTCACTCACCCAATAGGTTATGGCCAGTGGTGGATGTGATGTTCAGCAATGTGAAAATGTGAATGGTCATTACTGGAGCTGAAAGTCAATAGAGTGCACATGGAAGCCCTATCATACTTTAATCTCCTTTCATGACTTCTCACTTGATGATAGAGGGAAGGCTTCACTTGAAAGCTTCTTGGAAAGCAGATTGAAATAAGTTTTTAGTGTGATATAAGGATTCCTAAGGTAAAGTCATACTCATAAATATACCTGTGAGTGAATTGCTCTTTCTCTGTCTTGTAGCAACCTCCTCTGGGGGTAGGGACAGACATATGTGAATTGTAGAAACTCTAGGATAATAAAATAGGCCCACTGTGGTGATCCCACACACTTTCTTTTCCAAAACACAATGTATTTGCAGGGGAGGGGGGCTGCTTGATCTGAGTGAAGAGGCTATGTCACATTCCTCAGCAAACTACCTGGTATCTGTAGAGGAAATATAGACCCAAAATAAACTCAATAGAAGGAACTCAAGTTACCCTGAAGGAGAATATTTTTGAGACCAGATCCTGAAACTCAGGGGGATAAGGATAATTCCTCCTAAACAGAATCTAATTAGAACTGGTCAGTATGGGCCAGTGACCTAGAGTTGCCATGGCAGTAAGGACTTGAAAGTCTGATGACATTATGTTGTAAGTCAAAATATGAAGTGGACTTAGGCTGGACTCTCTGTAAACTTCTCTGGGATTCCCAGTAAAACTGGAAGTGCAGGAGAGGCAATATCTGAATATCTTTTACTTATCTTCTGTTCTTGGCTAAAGGAGATATCTGACCCATTGTTACTTAAAAACAAAACAAAACAAAAACAACAAATGAGTAAAATAAATTTAATACAACTGGGACAAACATTTACAAAGGTGCTTGTTAGAAAAAAAGCCATGTGCTTAATTTTAAAAAACTAAGACGTCGACTGCTAAATATAATTTCAAGCACTCTAACTTTCTTGAATTCTCTAAGATTATTTGTGTCTTTTAAAGATTGTTTTGTTTCTGGGTCTTTATGAAAAGCCAGATTAATAAGCTAAAATTCTAGAAGGTGTAATTCTATACACATTTAGTACAAAATATTTTAGGTGTGTTTCAATTAAAATACCATAAATAGTATAAAATATTTGATCTTATTAAGAAGGGTAATTGAAAAAGTTCAACATTTCAAAATGATTGGCACAATCAGTCAAAGTTATTTTATCTTTCTCTTAAGGTCAAATAATTATTCAAGATTTGTCTAAATGTTATGTAAAAGTTTGTAAAATGGAAGTTTATGCAGGTTTACAGGCAATGTAACCAGTAAGTGCTCTTTTTTACATATTGTATCTAATATAGAAGGGCCACACTGTCATTTTAAAGCCTACCTTATATCTCTTTGCTTTGGCTAAGTCTTTTTGTGACAATTAACACTATTTCCTACATGTATATTCAAACAGACTTAGGAAATAATACATGATAATTTTATAGAATGATACTTTTAAAAGGAAAAGATATATTCAGAAATAAAATACATAATATTTTCAAGATCCCTGCCTCATCTGAGTTAAGACTCAGCTTCTCATCTTATGGTTTCAAAATAGTCTAGAATTAAGATTATTTAAAGTTAAGTTCAAAAGATAGATTTTTGTTGTAAACATTACTGTAATCTTGCAATAAATAGGGTATATACAAATTATATTTCTTGGTTCATAGCTATTGTACAAACTGAATATATTTCTACTCTTGCTAATTCCATTTTGTATTTTTCTTTTAAAACTTTAAAACTGTTGCCTATTAGTGATTTGCAGAAGTACTACTTCTAACAGAAAACTCCGAGTTAAAACACATCAAAATCTACAGGAGAAATAAGATATAATACTAAATTCAAGTACTATTACTAACTCAAATTAAATGAAAGGGGTAACTATAAAACCACACACATTAAAGTTAAAGTCCAGTACTCCCATTTTAAGACTGGTAAAACTGGCCTGCTGGATGTTTTATACCAAAACCAAGATATCAAAGTAATTAAAATTAAATGGTTAAGGAAAAAGTCAATATTATAGCCCTTTCCCTGTTTGGTCAGCCCAAACGTGGGGGACAATGGGATTTCTCTAAGTCAAGCAGTGTACATACTGCAAAGAGGATGGTCATTGGAAAGGGAAATGTCTCTGATGCTTCTAAAGAAAGCCACAGTTGGCCAGTAAGACCCTGACCCATCCCAGTAGATAGTTCCACTGATAGAGGAAGCCTAAAGGTGACAATAGGCTCTCACATGTACCTGAGCATAACCTCCTGAAGAATCTCAGCTAACCTAGGAATAGAAAAGAAAAAGTCAATTTTCACCAACTTGTTCTTAAACCCCTGACAGAAGATTTATAACCAAAGCATAGCCATAGATGGTAATTTAAAAGAAAATTTAATGATTCTATTACTCAAAATGTATGCTTGTGTCATTCCTCCCACAAGTAAAAAGAAAAAAAAGAAAAGAAAAGAAAAAACTGGGAGATTATAAAGAAAGGGCTACTGAAAAGACTACCAGGGCCACAAGTTCTAAGTCATTTTGAGATTCACAAAATTCCCTAATTTCCTATATGGGTAAGCTCAAAAAATTTTTTTCCACTGGTATTATTGTTGAGTTCTAACATTTATCCCTGAGAGCAATCAAAATGATGTAATGTGGCACAAAAAAAGCCCTGACTGACTTTAACAAGAGAGTCCTAAGTTATATAACTAAAGGAATCCTTCTGCTAATACAGAGATAATGCCAAGTAAAAGCATTCCCCAACCCAAAAGGGGATAACTGTGCCACCATAAAATTTAAATATGTTTCTAGCAACACTACTAAGATTTCTAAAGGCATGAATGTCCTTCACTCCCAAATAAATGGTATGTCAGACTACCCTCTAAGCTCTAATTAGTTACTATCTTCATGGTCTTAGAATGTAGGTTGATAACACCAATTGATTTGTTCTAATTGCTTGCAGAAAATAATGTTTTGCTGCATTGTTTATTGTTCTAGCATAATCTCTCCTGCATGTACACCAAGAGCAGTTACCTGACAACTGCCACCATCATGCATCTCTGGAATGCCCTGATGCATGAGATGCCTAAAGTCCATTAAGTGCTAGATGGTCATGGAAATATGACCTTCCATGCAACAACCTCCCAATTTATACCCAGGCCCCCCAGATAGACCCTCTGGAGAGTTTCCCTGACTGCCACAGTCAACACCCACAGTTAGCATGAAGAAGCCAGAATGGTCATCTCCTCTTTACCCCAGCAGCAGTCAAGGACCTCTTCAAAGGAGAATACAGGCAAGACATAGATTTCTAGGAAGATAGAAAATGGGGACCTCAGAGAATAGGATCCTACCACCCAAGACTGAAACCCTAGGCCAACACCTTTTGCATTTTGGCTGCCAGATGGAAGTTCCCACTCATTCGTAGATGACCAACTCCTTGGCAGGAGCGTCCTAACCAAATTCAATGCCACCGTTCATTTTAACACCCAAGTTATCTCCCTGCACTCCTTTATTTTCCTAGGTCATTTTCTTCCCCTCTTATCAGCTCTCCTCCCTGAAGTGTGTGATATCTCCAAACACACTTTGACCACCCACCACACTCCTGTCAAAATTTCCCTATAGGATCCTGCCTGTAGCTAAAGCAAGGCACCTCCTATTACCGATTCTGCTGCTTCAAATATATTCAGAGAATCTTCTTCCTAGGCAGAATTAATACTTGTGTGTGTTTACCCATTAACTGGGTAAGAACTTGATATCATTCACCCAACTCGTTATATCCCTTTAGAGTGTGGAGTGATGCATGTGGAAAATTATCAGAAACCACTCATGTGAGCCAGATAGCAAACTCTACTCACTGTTTTGAAATCTACTGACTTGTGCCCTTATTAGAATCTATTGACTTCTGGCCCTTATCAGAAAAATGACACTCTAATGACACTCTCATTTTAACCAGAAAACTCACACCTTGTTCCCCTCTCCCCTCATTCCCTCTTTATCTACTCTAGCCTGTAAGCATTAGGTGGATCCCAGACTCTACTCGTTCCCCTCCACAGGTTTCTCTCAAAAAACCTGTGTCACTTTAGAGCCACAGCTCTCCTATATTTTTCTTTCCTCAAATCACTTCTTTCCTTACAGAAATTTCCAAAATGAAAAGAACATCTGATACATTAGTAAGGCATTAGGTCAGAGATTCCAAATGGGACCAGATACTAATGTGGTTCCAAGAGGGAATATGCTAGAGAGAAAAAATAAATTGGAATTTTTACAGTTAAACATTTTGAAAATATCTGTAGGTGTTTGGAGCCTGGTGAATTAGCCAAAATAGTATTGTATGTTTTACAAATAAAATGAAGTTTAAGCATGCTAAGAAAAGATTAACTCCAGGAAAAATGAATGTGTAATGAAGAAAATAATATAAACATGATTTGTTTTAACCTTGAAATGAAGTATATTATATATAAAAATGCATGTTGGCTGCTGATTTAACTAGAAATTCTGATGAAAATAGTGTTAGAGTTCATAAAGGGGAAAATAACAGTTTCTCTTGTTACTTGGAAGTGTGAATATTAGATAAAAAGGGAAGGAAAGGAGCAGATTAGGAGTATGCCCTTTTTTGTCATCAGTTATTTGCTCAGTGTGATTTTTAACCTATGTGCATATATAACTTTAATTATCATTTAAAAAGAACACTTATGGCATTGTACCGAATAAACTTATCTGACATCTTGGTTAATAATGTCACTTAAAATTTAGAGTACTTAGTAATTTGTAAATTACATAATTTGATCTTTTAAACAAACCTGTGGGGGCTGGAGCGGTGGCTCAGCTGTTTGAGTGCTTGGCTGGCATAAGCAAGGACCAGGTTCAAACCCCAGCACCATACACAAAGCTATGTGCTGTAGAAACACAGGCCAAATGAAAACATATAAGTAAAATTGATTCACTCTTTCTTTCCCTCTCCCTCTCTAAAACAAACAAACAAATAAATAAACAAACTGTGAAAAAGCAGATAGCAGATATCATTAACTTCAATGATAAAGATATTTGGAAAATAAGTGGCATTTCAGAGGCAAATATCTAGTCAATGGCAATGTCTGTTAACTGTAGTCTGATCATCTGTTATATTAACTTTTTCATTTTCTCATATAACTCACTCTATTCAGTGTAAAACAATTTCCTTTCTCTCATTTAAACATCCTTTTTTTACTACACAAGAAATAACAACATTCCATTTTTTTTTTTTTTTGATGTAAACTTTCTTGGAACTTCTCTATGAACCGTTCTCTATGACCTCTTATTATTTTTCCTGGAACCCCATTAAATTTGGCATGACATTGTTGTTTCTCTTCTGTCTATCCCAAGAATCACATGGCTATCATATGTAATTGGGCAGCCTAATCCAAACTGCATAAAAGTAGAGCTTACATTCTCAGATCCTAAATTTTTCATCTGAAAATGATTGCCTTAGGATGTTTTTACTAACTATTGTCTCATCAGCATTCAGCAGCACTGACAAAGCATAAAAGAGTGAAGAAGTCACAGACACAGGAGAAAGGATGAAAAAAAGAGTCCAGAACAGAAAATCAACACCCAAAATGCTCCAAGGGCCCTGGCTGAGAAATCTTTGTTCTGTCCTTTTAATGGAGCTCTTCATTTTCAAATCCATCTTGAGACAAGCAAATATTATGCTTGTTTCATCTGCTCTGCATAATGAGCATCCCTGCAACACTTTTTACATAGATTTCAAAGAGTGTTTTTTGTTACTTTTTGTTTGTTTTCTTTCAATGTTTTACTTTGAAGCAAAATATGGGGCAGTATTTATATTTTCCCCTTGAAAACTTGCTGTTCAGAATCAATAAATAAATTATAATGATCACTTATAACTTCATATCCCATCACTGTACTTCTGTTTCACTTTTCATTCATTTTGTGAAAGGACTTAAAAAATCTTTTCACTAGAATGAGATGAAATCTATGATTCATTTCTAGTCATATTCTGTCTTCTATCCATTTTCACACAAGGAAAAGTAAAAAAGAAAAAATATTGTAGCTTTTCATATAACTCTTTTAAAGAAATTAGATGAAATAGAAGATTTGATGTTAGAATAAAACTATAAAAGCTACAGGTATTATAGAGCCGGGGCCTTCTGGGGAAATTAAGGCAGTGTAAAGACCTCCCCCTCCAAAGTGATCTTGCAATCAAGTCAGAAAGATGTCAGACTTGTGGCTCAGTGTAACAGGAAAGACTTTATTGAAGGGATAGGAAAGGGGAAAATGGGCACTCTCAGGGAGAGAGTGGATCCTCTTGGAAAGGAGAGAGACAATGTGCCTCTCCCACACTACACTTTTATAGGAGATTCCAGAGATCCCTACCCACCTCCACCTCTTGACTTTTGGCTGACAGAAGGTAAGAGATTTTTATGTTTCCATTTCCATGGCAACTCTAGGTTACCTTGGGCCCTTCTGACTGGTTCCAATAGGATCCTTAACCATGCATCTTTACAAATTTCCTGTTTAGGAGGAGCTACCCTTTATCTTCCTGAATTTTAGGATCTGGTTACAAAAGTCTCTTCCTTCAGGGTAATTTGGGTTCCTCCTATCAACATTATGTGGGGCTCTCAGTTCCTCTGCAGACAATAGGTAACTTGCTGAGGAATGTGGCACAACCTAGGCTAGGGAGGCTCCCCTGCAGGCAAACTGCTTTTTGGAAGAGGAAAGCATGTGGGGATGAGCACAGTGGGCCCATTTTATAGAATTATTCTGTTAACCTTACTTTCCCACCATTCTGCTCTGTCTGACCCCTAACACAGTGAATCATGTTTCTTTCAGAATAAAATCTTGCTTATCTGTTGTGATCATAAAATCAGAGAGAAATGCAAGTGGATTTCTTGAATTTAAATTTAAAACAAAACTATATTTAAATTACACATGCTGTGTATTATGCATGCATGTGTATGTGTTGGGGGGCATATATCAAGCGTACTACTTTACTCTCACAGAAGTACTAAATCAGATGAGGTGCCACAAAGGAGAAGATCAGAAGGTGCTTCTTTGTGATTGTTACAATGTTATCATTACTAGTGTAGCTTTTAGAAATCTTTAAGCTTAGCTAAAGCATGTTATTTAAACACCAAAAAATTAAAACTGGAAAAAAAGTCAAGAAGTTCCCTATTTCATTTGGCCTGAATATTTTGGAATTATATAGTTATCTAATTGCTGCATAGTAAATTATTCCAAATGTATTACTTAATAAAATAAATATTTATTATCTCACAGCTTCTGTGAATGCAAAATGCAGGAGTAGCTTAGTTGTCTGATTTTAGATGAAGGTCTCATAAAGTTATGGTGATACTATGGGTCAGTCATCCTAAACCTTAAATGAGAAACAGTACTTTCCCAATTTCACTCACAGGGTTGTGGAAGGTAACAATGATGCTGGGTTTTTGAGATGAGGCTGGATTCTACGCTCCTGCTGGTGAATGGGGTTTGGGCTGACTGCAGAATTATGCAGCCAAAGTAGCCCATTTGTTTTGTTTCCAGCTATTCCCAGTTAAAACTGGGAATTTGGGCCAGCTGCAGATTTCTGTGGCCCAAATAGTGTTAGCAGCTACCCAGCAAGAGCTGAGTCCACCCGCACCCCTCACCCTCCAATATCCCACCTCCCTGTTACTTTTGAGCTGTGCATTGATTGCGGTTCTTAGTACAGAAGCAAACCCTGGGAATTCAGTGCCAATCTTCTTTCAGGTTTGTTTATTTGTTTTTGAGAGAGGGACAGTGAGAGAGAAAGAGAGAGAAGAATCAATTTTATTTAGTTTGCTGTTAGGTCAGTTTCAGATGACTGGATGGAAGCAGGGCATCAGGCAGCCTGTGTGCATGAAGGAACAACCAATCAGGTGCTGAAGGACAAATCCCAATGATAATCTCACAATCGCCTGATGATGGATGGAGTCCCCAGCCAAACCCCAGTGGGCAGGAGGACCCTGAACTTTCCCTGTGTAAAAATCAGAAACCACGAGTATAAATCCAGGCATGGATGCTCAAAAAGGTAGCCAGACTTAAGAATGGCTGAGCAAAAACCCTTTATTGGGATTGGCGACTCTTGGGCCAAATTCACCTACACCGCCAGAGGGAGCAGGGGAAATGACGAGTGAGCAAGGGAAGTGGCGTGCAGGAGAAAATGGTGCTGGATCTCAGCTGGGCAGCTGGTTTTATGGGTTAGGGAAATGGAAGGAGTTGATGGGGTTGGCCTTTCAGAGATTGGCTGGTAGATCCATCAATCATCAGGTGTTTGTCTGCCAGCATCTTGACTGGTTGTTTTTTTCATGGGAAAGATGCCTGATGCCCTGCCCCTAGCCAGTGGGCAAGGCCTTGTGGCTTGACTGGAGCCATGCCCCCAGCCAGCTGCCATGACCCTTCGGCCATGAGGCTTGGCTGAAGCCCTGACCCCAGCCAGCCTAACATCCTGACCTTTTTGGTGATATAGGGCATCAATTTCCATCTTGCTACTTCCTGCTTTTTATGGGGCATTGTGGGAAGAGGAAGGTTTGGGTGTTGGCTTGGTAGGGAGGCAGCTGTAAGGATGCAAGAGCATTTGGTTGTATGTTACTCTATCAATCTTGCTTATACGGCTCCAGACAAACTTGAAGAAACAGGGAGCAATCATCAGAAGGAGTCCAACCACTAATATGGTAGTAAGGATGGGCATCAGCCAGGTGACAAGAGTAGAGTTTAGCCATCCTAGCCAAGGGTTTTCTGATTGAAGTGGCTTAAGTTTTTCACTCAGACCTCTGAGAGTTTCAATGTTCTTCTTGACTAGCCCAGTTTCATTGATATATTAACAGCATTCCTCCTTCAGGAATAGACATGTTCCCCCTTTGTTCACTGTCAGGAGATCTAGTGCTTGGCGGTTCTGCAATGAAACTTGGGCAACAGATGTTATTTGTCTTTATAGAGAGGCCAGGGAGGCAGTGGATGACTCAACTGCCTCCTGGAGTTGCTGCTCTAGTTTCTGGGTGGCAGTGACTGCATAACCAAGTCCTCCTGCCCCTAACCCAGAGGCCATGAGTGAGGAGGCTAAGGAGAGCCTAACCATCATTGATAGACAGATGGCCCATTTTGCCCTAGGGGAAGAGTTTTTCATCAGTCAAATTAATTCAGCTTCACTGTATAGTGTCAGCTGAAGAACTAGGGTGGAAAGCATGCAAAAGGCAGAAGGTATATTGGAATTTAAGCTTTTAAGCTTTTTGTCAGGGTGCTATTACACCAGAAAAAGAATCCTGGAGGACCAAACATAGAATAAACCTGTGTGTTTCAGTTGTAAGATACTGCAGTGGAGGAAGTGTAACAGTAAGAAAAGTTCTTTGATGAACTGTCAAAACAAGAAACCCACTCTAAGGGTGGAGAAGGGGTTCTTTGAGGTGTTGAAGAAGTGTTAAGGGGAGCATTAACAGGAATGGCAGTCAGGGGGAATCCAGTTCAAACCTGCACAGAGGAAGCAGGCTGAGATGTTGTTGACTCTGGGCAGATTACAGAGTTGAAGACCTTGCTGTATTATGGTGAGCCATGAGAATGGATCAGCTCTGGGATGGGAAGCCATGTGAATTTGAAGAGTGCACCTGCTCCAGAATGGCTCTCATTCCTGGGAGATAAAACAGGGGTTGGAGGAACTGCAGAAGTGGTTTGGGCCCAATATGAAGAGAATTGTGAATGTCCTTCAGCAAATTGTAAGCTTACTGTTTGGGAAAGGCAATCTGATTCCCCAGGAAGATCCAGCCATCACCCCCAAAATGGCCACCCTGAGTTATCAGGTCCTTCTGTTCCTGTGGAGAATATTCAGGTTTAATGGCAGTGGATAGAAATAGGATGGGGGCTATTGAAGTCTTTGTTGTTAGCCCCTGTGCTACAGAGTCTGCCTTATTGTTGCCCATGGCTATAGAGCCTGAGGAAATTTTGGTGTCCTTGGCAGTGTATGATGGCAGCTAAGGATGGCAACTGAAGTGCCTCCAAGAGTTTGGAAATAAGGGAGGCATTGACCACTTTGTGGTTAGAAATCCATGCTCCTTCCAAATAGCTGAATGTGAGTGAGCAATCAAGAAGGCATATTTGGAATCCGTGTAGATGTTAACTTGTTTGTCTTTAGATAGGATGAGGGCCCTAATAAGAGCAACAACTTCAGCTTTTTGAGAGGTGGTCCCTTCTGGAAGGCAGCAGAGGCGACTACTATGTAAGCAGCTCTACGGCGTTCATTGGGACCCAGCACAGAACTGCCATCTACAAAAATGGTTAGGTCAGGTGAGGGGAGTGAGTAATTGAAGAGGTTCTCACGGGGTGAACATAGGACCTCCAGTACCTGCGGACAGGAATGGCTGGTTGTTGAGGGGGGTGGAGACAATAGGAGCAGTGTAGCAGGTTTGAGGGAAGAGGAAGAGCAGAGTGATGGTGGGGTTTTCTATAAAGAGAAGATGAAATTCCTGAATCTGTGATGGACTCAGGAGGGGGAGGTGGCTTAAGAGGTCTTGGAGTTGATGAATGGATACATGGTGATTGGTTGGAGTAAGGTGGATTTTAGGGCTTTTTTGATTAGTTCAGCTGCTGCTGCCAGTGCCCAGAGGCATGGTAGCCATCCATGGACTGTGGAGTCCAGTTACTTGGAGAGATATACCACTGGTCTATAGGAAGGTCCAGTTGGTTGAGCAAGAAGGCCAGTGGCAACACCCTGTCTCTCATCAATGAAGAATTGAAAAGGATGGTTGGGGTTAGGGAGAGAGAGAGAGCAGAGGAATATGTGAGAGCATCTCTGAGCTTGTAAAAGGAGTTGGCTACCATATTGGGGGAGGTAAAGGGCCCATGAGAGGTCTCCTTTGATGCCTGATGTAGAGGTCTGGTGCAAAGTGCGAAGTTGGGGACCCAATGTCTGAAAAAGCCAGACAAGCCCAGGAAGGAGAGGATATATTCCACCATTTGGGGCAGCTGTAGTTCACAAAGGGCTTGTATTCTGTCTGTTGTGAGGCTTTTAGAGGTAGGAGTAAGGAGTATGCCTAAATAAGTGACCTAGGAGGTAGTAAGCTGGGCTTTGGCTGGGGAGACTTGATAGCCCTGAGACCCCTAGAAATTAAGGAGCTGGGCAGTGTGAGCTTGGGAGATTTTGAGGTATGGGCTACATAGGAGATGGTCATCCACATATAGTAGTAATGTGCTATCTTCAATCACAGGCAGCCAAGTCCTGAGCCAGGACTTGTCCAAAGAGGTGGGGGCTGTCGCAGTGACCTTTGGGTAAAACTGTCCATGTTAGCTGTTGAGATCTAGAGGATGTAGGATCCTCTCATGTGAAGGCAAAGAGGTAATAGAATTCAGGGTGGAGAGGAATTGTAAAGAACGCATCTTTGAGGTCTAGCCCTGTGAAGTGGGTAGTAGAAAGGGGGATGTGGGAAAGAAGAGTGTAAGGGTTATGAACCACTGAATGGATGAAAAATTACCTCATTAATTAAGTGGAGATCCTGAACCAAGCGATAGGCTCCAGAGGGCTTGCATACTAGCAATATTGGGGTGTTACATGGGGAATAGGTAGGGATGAGGAGTCCCTGAGTAAGCAGTCCATCTATGATGGGTTTAAGCCCTTCCCTATGGGTTTGGGAGATAGGAAACTGAGGATGTGAAGGAAATTTAGTTTGAGATTTCAGTTCAAAAAGGATTGGCTTGTGGTAAGAGGTCATGATGTACTTGCAGGTGTCCCATACTTGAGGGTTGACCAGGTCTGGGGGCAGTGGTAAAGTAGATGGTGTGTGGGTGCTAGAGAATGTAAAAATGAGGGGTAGGAGAAGGTGAGTGCTAGTATCCCTGGGGAGTAGTTGTAGGACGGCCCTAGGAGTTGGAGAACATCTCTGCCTAGAAGGGGAACTATACAGGAGGGAATGACTAAGAAAGCATGTGTAAAAGGATATATCTTTCTAATATCTAATATCAGGGGCAGATTGAGAAATGAAATGAGTTGCTAGCACTGTAGCCCCAGAGGGAGATTCAGGGTCTAGTTTAGTATATTTGGTAAGGGCCTCTGTAAGGCAGTTGAGAAATAGGGCCAGATTCTCATCTGTATTCTGGGCAACTTCCCTCAGTTTATCAAAGTTCACCACTTTATTGGAGACTGCCTGCATTCCTGCTATGAGATGTTGAACCATGTGAGCTCAATTGTGGCGGCCTTGTTGGCCATCTTGGTAGTTTCAATTTGGCTCATTTGTTGGAATTGCAGCTGTACCTGTGGGTAGGGTAATGTCTGTGAGGCAGACCTGGTCTGCATGATCCTGTGCCACCTGCTCGATGCAGGCTCATTCATCTGAGGTAAGGGTGGAAGAAAGAATAACATAGATGTCCTGCTAAGTAAGGTCATAAGCCTGAGAAACATATCTGAATTCCTTAATGTAAGTGGAAGAATCTGCAGAGAAAGACCTCAAGTGCTTTTCAATTTGGGAAAGATCTTGGAGTGAGAATGTAATGTGGACTCGCACAATGCCCTTGGTCCCATCCACTTCTTGGAGAGGACAGAGGAGTTTTGGGTTAGGTGGTGGGAAGGTCTGATGGGATCTGGTGTGGGAACTGACAAGGG
>PVKS010017961.1:0-40994 GCA_004027875.1 Aplodontia rufa
TACACAGGTGGACAGAGAGGATCAGAAAATTTAAAAAGTAATAAATATGTATATACTTACTTTTATTTATAACATGGGAGTAAAGCAGAGGAGACATAAGAGTGGAGAGTGGTTGAAAGGGGGAGATCCTGGACTAGGATCAACCCTTAACTTACTTTGTCAATATCCATATAGGCATGAGTATGTAATAATGATTCCCTCCAAAATGTAAGACTATGTTGAACAAATAAAAAAATAAAGAAAGAAAGAAAGAATTCAAAAACTTCATACTGAAAAATCAAATAGCCCAATTAATAATTGGGCAAATGAATTTAAACAAGCATTTCTCAAAAGAAGAAATACAAATAGCCAACCAAGTATAGGAAAAAATGTTCAAAATCATTAACAATTAGGGAATTGCAAATCAAAACTACACTATGATTTTATCTCATATCAGTCAGAATGGGAGTCATCAAGAATACAAATAATAATAAATGCTGGAGAAGATGTGGAGAAAAAGGAACACTTTACACTGTTAGTGAGATTATAAATTAGAACAACCAGTATGGAAATCATTACAGAGTATCCTCAAAAGACTAGGCCTGGAACCACCAGGTGTGTAATACCATGTGTAATACTCCTTGATATTTATCCTAAAGAATCAAAGTCCTCTTACTACACTGCTATATGCATACCATTTTTATTGCAACACAATTCAGAATAGCCAAACCATGGAATCAGCCTAGAGATCCATCAATGGCTGAATGGATAAAGAAAATATGGTATACATACACTATGGAGTTTTATTCAGCCATAAATAAAAATAAAATTATGTCATTGGCAGAAAAATGGATGGAACTAGAGATCATTATGTTAAGTAAAATAATTCAAATTCAGAAGAATAAGGGATGGATATTTTTTCTCATTGTGGAAACCAGAGAGAAAAAAGAAAAGAAAGGTGGGGGCGGATCTCATGAAAATCAATAGATCAGTAGAGGTAAGAGAGGTAAGAGGTCAGAGGTGGGGAGGGATTGGGGGGAATACAGGGGACTGATATTGCCCAAATTATAGTATTATATCATGTGTATGTAATGACAAATCCCATCAATATGAACAACTATAATGTGGAAATAAAATATGTTGAAAAATGTAAATTTCCATATTTCTGATTTTTTATTTTTTAGTGAAATAGGACAGTGAAAGAACTCAGACAACCCGGTGCCCTAGGGCATACTTTGAGGGACAATGAGGTCCACAGCGTGTGGAGAAAGGGATAAATGCTGGAGCCACAGAAATCTAGACCTCAAAGAGGAAAGAATCTGAAGTTAGGGAGAAAAGCTTGGAGAACCTTCACTTGGTGGCTATATTCCATTAAACCCACACTCTGGAGGAGAAGCTTCTCATGGACATGACAGCCTAGAGAGATAATTTGATGAAGAATTTGCAGAACTAAAATTCTAAGAAGCAATCTGCCTGAGGTCACTGTAGGGATGTAGAGGCATCATTTCCACCTGGAATGTGAGCCAGAAAATTTGTAAATGGGAATCTGAAAGATTAGCCTGAGATTGAGACTTGCTAGAAATCAATAAGCCACATTGTCATTGGACCAGTAATGACAGCACTTGCCCTTTAGCAAGCTCATAAACACCAGACAAAATGATTTATGGAGCTTTTATCTTACTCCTCATGGCTGCTCAGTGGAGTGAATGTTCTTAATTCATTAGATAAGGAAATGGAGACTCTAAGAGAAGAAGGCACCCATCTATGATCACACAGCCAGATTCCAACTCAGTCCTATCTAGCCTACAAATTCCTTTGCTGTTCACACTCTGCCACTCTAAGGATAGTTTGCTGTCTATGACATTATAGGAAGCTTGGGATGTTCATTAATTCATTTACACATTCATATATTTACTTCACATATATTTGCTAAATACCTCTTGAATACTGATGCTTGTAGAACAGGGATATTGAAAAGCCCCCAGCTCTAGGAATACAGAAACAAAAGTGGTGATCTTGGAACTGTTAGGCCTTTTTTTGTTTTTTTGGTTTTTGTTTTTTTAATTTTGTTTTGTTTTGTTTTTGTCACTGTAACACATACCTTAGAAAAATGACTTATTGGACGAAAGATTTATTCAGGTTCATAGTCTCAGAGGGTTCAATCTATTATCAGCTGGCGGCTTTGCAGATATATCGTGGTGGAAGGGTGTGGCGGTACAAAGCTGTCAACTCATGGTAGCCAGGAACAGAAAGAGAGCGGAAGGGTCTGGGGATAGAATAGTCCACAAGGACACATCAAGGACCCACTTGGTCCCACTTCCTACAGTTTCCACCACCTCTCAGTTGTCCATTCAGGTAAGAATTCATCAATGGACTAATCCATTGATGCAGTTGGAGCCCTCATGACCCAATCACTTCCTCCAATTCGCACCTCTAAATATTGCTTCACTGGGGATGGAGCCTTCAACACATAAGCCTCTGGAGAACATTCCAGATCCAAATCATCAAGGAACCAACAAGGGCTTCCTGTTGGATATTGTGTGCAATTGGTGGTGACATCTGGGCTGTCACACTTTGCCACAAAACTGAGACCAAGACAGGAGCCAGGTACATAGCAAAGGACTGCCACAAGGCAAGGGGCCCTGGAGGGAAAAGGACTTGTACAAGGCAAAGAGCTTTCACAAGTTAAGGAGATTGCACAACGCAGGGACTTGCACAAGGCAAGGAGTCTGCACAAGGCAGGGGCCTCTGTGATTCTTTTCACTCTAAGATGAACAGAGAACAGGAGACACCAGGCACATAATCATGAGATGATATTTCCATGTCTGCATTTTGTAGACCCTCTCAAGTATCCTTCACACAAATTAGTCCCTTGTGCTCCAGGCTGCTCTCTGGCCTCTTTCAGGAGGAGGGGCTGCACTTACAGCATGGCTTCTTGCTTCCAATGCCTTGTTCTCCCAAAGCCAAAATCAATACCCAGTCCTGCTGGCTTTCATTCTGTGGAACCAGCTGCTTCACTACCCGCCCTCTCCCTCCCTCTCTCATTTCTCTGTGTCCTTGTGGGCAACAGGAGCTTTTCTTCTGAGTCCCTCCAAAAAGAATCTGTACTTAAGAAGGAGACAGTGAAGCAACATGAAAAAAAAGCTGAGAGTTTTTATGGTGGTTGCTTTTTAGACAGTTTTCTCTCCAGCTTAAGGAATTTTGCTCTTTTGTTTTGCATCTGTGTCTTGGAAAAGGGTCTTAATGCCATTATGCAGACCATCTCTGGGGCCTTCCTCCTTCCTCTGGCTATTACAGAAGTCCACTGATCAGTCCTCAATGAGGACTGGAAGCCTTTCTTCCCTGCTAGTCTTTCTATCTGCAGGAACCTGTAAAGGTCAACTGTGACTTTTAACTTCCTATGTCTTATTTCATAAGTATCCTTTGGAGGTCAGTATTGTCTTTGGTTGATAGAAATGTAATGAAATCTTCATGATCTGCATGATCATGAGATATTCTGATGGGTAACATTCAACCCTTGTAAAATAGCTCTTTAAAATTTATCTTGCCTAGAGAAAATTGGAAGCTTGGTCTCCAATTTGGCAGAGTTGAGGTGGTGGAGCTTTCAGAGATGGGCCCTACTGAAAAGTGATTGGGTCATTAGGGGTGCTACCCTTGGAAGGGATTAACACAGTTCTCATGGGACTCTAATTAATTCCCTTGAGAATGGATTATTATAAAATAATAGGCTTGACCAATGAATCTACCTGGCTTCCTGTTTCACATTGTAGTCTCTCCTCTCCTCTCATGTTTTCCTACCATGATTTCATCTGCCATTTTTTGGCCCAGTCAAGGGGGCCCTTGCCAAAGGCAGAATCCATGAGGTCCCCTGGTCTTGAACTTTCAGCCTTCAAAACTGAGATAAATGCGTCTTTTTCTTTATAAAGTATTTAGCCTCAGGTATTTTGTCATAGAACAAGAACCAGGAAACCCTGATGCTCCAAAATGGTGGTCAAAAAGTTGTAAGTGCAGAGCTAAGTGGACATTTTGGCTTAGCTGGACCCATGACTGCTTGCTGAGTCTAGTTCTGCATTCTTCAGCTCCTGACTCTTGGCACTGGTGGGTCCTGGCTAATGACTCCACTAGAATGTTGATAGTGAGGAAGCATGTGGCCCACACAAGCCCTACTTGGTGCTGTTAGTGGGTCCCAAACTGAGCTGTGTTGACAGGTATTTATGAAGGGAATTCATGGTAATTACAGTAAGTGAGCTCTGTGAGCCTGAGGTGTTGTGGGTAGCTTCCTGGGGACACAGGATGCTCTAGGCTATGTTATTTGGGGGTGATTTAGTTGCAACAATCTACCCCCAACTACCTCTTGCAGTTTTTTGCCATGCTAATATTGATGCAATTTTCTCTATCCTCTCATCTCAGATAAGAATATGTGCAGTAAAGTAGGTTCTGAAAATATTAATATCAGGCAACAGGAACTTTTCTGGAAAGGAAGCTGAGGGTCATTGAAAATGACTTATTCTTCTTCCATCCTCCAGTCACTAGGACCAAAGACCAAGTTTTCTTCAGGAAAATTCAAAGCCATTGTTGGTAGTGGAAAAAACTAGAGACCACTATAGCTATGTTAAATATAACAAAAGGAATTTCAAAAATTAATATAAGTATATGCTCATTTCTAATGATAGCAAGGGGGTATTACAGAGGAGGCCTGAGATCAGGGTACAGATGAAGGACAGGGAAGATCCTGGACTAGGATCAGCCTTAGCTTAATTTGTCAATATTCATATAGGCATGAATATGTAATAACAATTCCCTCCAATATTTAAGGCTATGATGAATAAATAATAAATAAATAAATAATAAAATAACAAAAGGAGCTGAAGTTCATTTAAAATTCTGCTTCAAGTTCCACCAGAACAAAGTTGAGGTAAGCTTCTCCACAGATTCTTGTTTTTCCCTATTTTTTTTCCACTTTCTATGTTCAAACACGATAAATATTTGAGAAAGAATTGTTCATTCCAGCATGTCCCTCAGTAAAAAAGCAAGAGAGATTTATCTACAACTCTTTGTGAGAACTCTAGTTCTGTAGTTAAACTCTGAGCTGGGACATCTTCGGGTTAACATCCTACCTTGTGGGTCTTTAGTTTAACTGAACTTCGGAGTCCTCAGAGGCTTTTATATCCTTCAAGGAAATATCAAAAGCAGAAGCAAGTGTGTCAACCACAGGTACCTAGTGAAGCTTTAAGAATCTAATTTTGCAGGAGGGCATCTTCATATAAGTGCCACCGTTCTGTTGTGAAGCAAGGCAACTCTCAGCGAAGGATGGAAATCAGATTCATTTCAGTCTTGAGCTATCCACAATATCAGACCAAATGGATATAGCTTGAGTTTGTTTTTTCCCTGCCATTACTACTTGGCCCAGTGTTTCCATTTTAAAAAGGTGTGCATGTGGACTGAACCAAAGCAGGGATTATTGAAAATACAGTACTGACTTATTTTATTTAAATGGCCCTACTATCTTTGCATTATACTTAGCATTCTCTCAATAAAACATACAGATTTGATTGAGAATTTACATTGGCTAGCACAATAAGTTGGCACATTTGAATGGCCATTTATGCTTTTCCAAGAACTTTTCCACTTGTCACTTGGTTTGCTCCCTCTTTTCCCTGGGGAATGTGGAGCACTGCATTGGGACTGAAGTCTGCCTTCTGCAAGGCTCATTTCTGTGCGGACTCAGTTTCTCTGTGTGTACAATGGGTGCTCATGCATGATTGCTGATTTAATTTTCAGTAAATAGTACTTGAAAATAAGCTAAATGCTTACAGTTTTCCTTGTAGAATGATGCATATTGAACATCATCTAAGAGGCAAGAGCCTCTTAGATTTCTCTGCCACTTTTACCACATAGAAGGTTAGCTCCTTCCCCCCACACTCCAAATGATGTCAAGGAAAAGGCAGAATCCCTCCTGTATCTAGTCAGAGCATATCATTGGGATAAAGGCTGGATATAATCCTTTTAAGAACTTGAACTTTCTCTGTGCATCAAGTGTTTCTCTTAGGAAAAGGAGGAATGCAGAATTAAGTGCTTCACTGTTAGGAAATCAGAACCTGAATAGTAACAGTAGGCCTGTGATCCCTAGTCATATGCTTCTTAATTACTTGAGCTTTCTTTTAAAATTGGTGAAACAATCTAGCACAACCACTGATGCCATTGTCACTGAGCCCATGGGTCCAGCTTTCACTAACAGCAAATTCTCCTTCTTTTCTTGAGCACCTATCCTGCAGGAAAACTTAACTTGGTCTGGTGTGGTAATTCACACAAAGGGTCAGTGTCAGCCCAGAAGTGGAGGAGGGGCAGAACTGGGATGTAGGCCCTGTACTGAGCTGTAGGCCTGGACTGGATAGAGCCATGGCAGCAGCTGGTGTTCTGGAGAGGATACAGGACTTAGGAGACAGAAAGGGACACGGTTAAAATTCTTTGCCACAGCTTGAGCATATCCCTGGGGGAATCATGAAGTCAGGGAACGTGTGACTGTGTGGTTTTCTTTTCCTTCTTCTTCTCCTCCCTTTCTCTTTGTCTTCTACCAAATCCAAATCAGTAGATGTGTGTCCAGAGTTTAACAAGAAGACAAGGAAAGAAGAGTAGCCTTTTCATTCTGAGAAGGGTACAGGGAGAGGCCCCTCCACACAGCAAGGAAAGGAGGGCAGGAAATGTCAGAGGACTTGAAGACAGTGGATAGAGAAAGGGAGAAGTAAATCCCGTGACAGGATAGTAGACCGCCATTTAGGCAGGAATCTGGAGTGGACTCTCAGCCATGGCTCTTCACTCAATGTGATGGGATGTCGTTTCACCTCTCTACTGCTTACCATGGAAAAGGGAGGATGAACTTTCACCCACTAACAAGGATTATTTCAATTCATGAGTGAGAGTTATTCTGGAGAAAGTATTTTCATATAAAGGTAAAAATCTGGTGCCTTTTCTTGTTCAACAGAGTTGTTCCTCAGTATCCATGGGGGATTGGGAATTGGTTCCAGGATCCCCAGTGGGTACCAAGATCCACAGATGTTCATGTCTCTTATGCTAAATGGAATAGTATTTGCCTATAAGTTATGTACATCCTCCTGTAGACTTTAAATCATCTTTAGATTACTTGTAATACCTAACAATTTAAGTGCTATGGAAATAGTTATATTGTCTTGTTTATGGAATAATGACCAAAAAAAGTGTAGAAAAGAAACTGTGCTTGGACATAATTTATTTTTTCTGAATATTTTTATTCTGCTTAGTTGAATTCATGGATGTGGAAACTGTATATAGAGGTCCAAGGGTATTTAGCTGCAATTATATCAGGCATACATTTCTAAGAAGAAGGCCTTATAAAGATGTGAGTTTGGTCATTATATATTCTGGAGTAAATCTATCCAGTTTCCAAGCTGTGTGTGAACTAGGGAATGCTGATGTGATTAGTAATAACAAAAGCAATAAATGGAAAGAATATTATTGTTGCAGTTGGTTGATAAGAAAGGCAGAAACATTAGAATATATGTGTTCTAGTCTTGGATTAATCTTTGACTTGTTGGTATTTTGGGGTATATCTTTTAATCTCTATTGCTCTTTCACTATCCAAGAAGTGGGGCTAATGAACCTTCCTCTATGTTGCTTCACATGGACGTGAAGCAAATAAATGAGATTAAAAATGCTCACATCTCCAATACACAAATCAACAGCAGTAGCATGCATTTTATTTACTCCAGTTTATCTAGGACATTGGTTGGATACTGGAAATGTAGCCCAGTATTCCAGGTATTTTGAGAATTGTGTTTGTCATCTTTCTGCTTTATGACTATTTAGGGCATTAACTTGTGTGCAGTTGATCTTGGAAGTCTGACCTCCAGTGTCTTCTCAAATTTCTCAAAAATGAGAGCAAAGGATTTAAAAGGTATAAATCTCAAGTACTAAAAAAATTGCCAGAGGAAATAAAAGTGCAGGAGATGGAATTTTCCTTGGGAAAAAAATAGGTGATAACTGATTTAGTGAAGAAAGTTGAGATTTAAGTGTCTACAGAAAGACATGACAAATAGAGCTAAGTAGATTTGTGCCACTGAGCCCAGGATGGGAAGGAGAAATAGAGTCCCTTGAAAGGCAGAAATGAGTAGGACTGATCACAAAGGTGTAGTCAAAAATGTGTCAGACAATGCTTACTTCCAGAATTCTCTGAGCCTCCTACTTTAGCAAGGATGATAAGCTTAGTTGTTGAAGGAATTGGAAAATAAAGTCTGCAGACAGTTGAGGCAACTTATGGAAAGCAGAGAGGTTGAAAATCCATGGTGAGTGGAGAAAACCACTGGCACCTCCAGAATCGGAGAAGCCGGGATTTTACCCTGAATAATGGACTCCTCCTGGAGAAACTTGACCGACTCCAGAGGGAAAGACCAGCAACTACCGCCATTTGGGGGAAAGAGATCAAGGCTAGAGGCTTGCCTGATCATCTTTGAAGGGTCCACCCCAGCAGACAAGCTTCTCTGAGGAACGTAAGATCTTAGTCAGCCGTTCATTGCCTTTCTTAAGTATAAAAGGAAGATCAAAGGTCACTAGACAGTGCATGCAGCCTTTCTACATAAAAGACAATGACTAACATAAATGAGCTGAGAAAAGGACTGTGAAGAAGTGGGCACTGTGCTGGCAGCAAAAGGGAACTTCAGATAGCCTTAATTAATGTCTTCAGAGAGATAAAAATAGAGCACTACCAAAAAATCAGATGAGAGGGACGATCATTTGAAATTAATAATTTGATATATGAGTTTTAAAAAGTCAACAAAAGAAATGAAAGTCAAGGACATGTTAATGGGAAAGAAAGGAGAAAATATTTGAAGACCAAACTGCATGGATAATATCCTTTTTTAAAATTTTATTTTTATTGGTACATTATGATTATGATTATACACAATAGTGGGATTTTATGATGTAATATTCATACATGTACATAACATAATTTGATCAATAGCTTCTTTTTAGTAGAATTACACAAAGAACAAATTAAAACAAAGAAGAGAAAATTTCAAAGACACAAGACAAAAAGTAAATATAAACTCGTAAAGTTGAATAACATGAATTTCCTAGACTGAAAACATTTATTTAGTGTCTAGCACGATGAAAGGAAACTTCCACATTAAGGTGCATCTTTGTGAAAATTTGAGAAGGCATGGATTAAAAAAAATACCCTATGTTTGCCTTGAGAGAAAAACAACACTATTTTACATACAAAGGAACAAAAACTGGCATTCATCAAACAACTCTTAAACTGAGAAGAAATAGAATTTGTAGAAGTTATTCATTGTTAACCTAGACTTCTATTTTCAGATCAATCAACTATCCCTATGCTAACTGAGATAAGAATAAAAACATTTCAAATATGTAAGATCCCTCTACAAGACTACTTATACCACAGCCCAGCAAACCATAAAAATATGTGATGCGTTAAAACAAGGAAGAATACCAAGGGAGAAGAAAACCTAGAGACAGACAGTGAGGGAACAACATAGGGTATTGAATGCCCTTAATCAAAAGTCTGACATGATGGGTAGAAGGCTCTGGAGGGTGCCTTTCAAATACTACACTGATCAATTACTCAGTGTATTCATTTAGATTGAAGGGAATTCTACAGCTCTATAGAGGGTGTGGGACACTCAATGATAGGTTTATAGAAAATTAAAAAAAAAAAACAAAAAGCAAATATCATCTCCAGGGAAAGCAGAATGTTGCACAGGAAAAGATAACAATTAAACAATAACAATAATGGCAATATTACATTCTGATATACATTAACTTTGTGATATATTTGGTTCATGGAATGGGGAAAGTTATAGGGTTGGAGATGAACCCAACGTGGGCAAACTCCTTATCTTCTGTAGTAGGGAGTCAATAGATAATTTTTTAAAAATTGTTCAATCAAGAAATGGAAGAATGAGCACATTTTTGTTTTCAGTATTGGGTCCTTGACTAGGGTCTCATACATGCTAGGCAAGCACTCTACCACCAAGGTACAATCCCAAAACAAGCACAATCTTCAAAGAATTAACAAAGCAAACACCAGCAGCAATAGCTAATAAACAATAGCAATAGAAATCTTTGCTTCTAAGGACTGGATTTGGAGTATTATTTCCAATCTTAAGCATTTAGCACTAAACTTGATGCATATAATATATCACTTTGGTTAACGTTTTAAAAAATTTGTTGAGAATGTGTGGTGTTATCATTCATGTGGTAAATCTTACAATGACTTCATGTAAAGGCATTGAAAATCCTTGAGATCTGATGGAAAGAATTTGATCTTTAGAATCAGAAAGCTCTGAGTGAACCTCAGCTCTGCAGTGTTCTTGGGGAAGTTCTAGCTGCCATGTCTGTAAAGTTTGTTCTGTAACCCTTACTTTGTGGTATGGATTGGTATGAAGAGAAGACATGGTGCATGTTAGTCACCTAACAAGGAAACTGGCATGGACTGGATTTTCATAAATTATATTTATTGTTAAGACTGTCTTGGGCATGATCAACGTATTTTGTGATGATGTTAAAAGTTTGGGGAAGTACCAGAAATAGATTAAGACCTGAGTCCCTAAGTAAGATGCCTGTTGTAAGAAAGTCCTTGGACTTCAGAAGAAAGACTTACTCTTCCGGTCCTAAGCCAGTCATTTAATAAATTATTGCTCCTTTAAACTAAATGGTACCTTTGAGGCTTAAAGGAGTTAATGTGCCATCCAGAATCATTAACTTGCTCTCAGGGAATTACTTACAGTCTGGGGGGCTCCTGCCCATTTTGGGATATTTAGAGCTGAAATGGCGGAGTAAGATTTTAATCCATACTGTTTTATCATTTTCCTCTTTTTTATTTTTTTTTACAGGCAAAACAAAACAAAGCAACCTCAGTGTTACAATATCTCGAATCCATCCTTCCTTGTCCCTTAGTCATACTCCAAGTGCACCAATCCATCATCTTAACACTAGTTAGCACAGAGTTGATTTCAGTAAAAGGTTGCACAAATGTGAATTGCACCAAGAGTCTGTAGTGTCTGTAGAAGCCCAGAATGAGCCTTGAGCTTTCCCAGGAGATGTTTTTTTCCCCCTCCCACTCCAGATGTTATTTTTGTCCTATACTTTATTATGAACCAATATTTTTTCTACAAGCACTTGTCACAAATGTAATCAATCATGTAAATAATGATTTTTAATGTTTATCTCCTCTACTAATCTGTGAATTTTGGATGAGTGACAGAACAGGCTTATCTGACTTTTTTTTTAAATCACACATAGTAGGGATGTACCTGGCCCATACTAGGTACATAAGGAATATTTATTTCATGAATGAATAAATGCATAAAGTACCAAAAGGTATTCTCTTCATTAATGTGCTTCTGTGTATATAAAGAAAAAAAATGGATCATAGTAAAGTCCTGTATCCTTGTCCAAGGTTGTATGGCCAGTGTGTGAAGAGGCAAGACTGGGACCTAAGTTGATCAATTGCCAGGAAATTCTCCTGATGGGTGAGGGAAAGACCCCCTTCTCTTACCCCACACTTCTCTGTCCCATCCAGCTCTCAAAAGCCAGTCACTGCATATGCAGAGTTCTGCCTGACCACATCTCTGGTCTAGAGGACAGGAGCCATGCAGAAGAAAAAGAGCGACAATCAGACCCTTCACACAATTGCCCGGTTTCGGTTGATTTGTTCCCCTACCTTATTGCTATTTAAATATAGTTTTGATTATTTTGTTTGCTTTGGAGTAAGGAAAAAAGATTCACGGAAGGTATAAAATTGCATATTATTTACCACAGAGAAGAGAACAGTCCCCCTAGTAAATATGCATTGAAGCATTTTTATTTGTATTTGTATATTTTTAAGATGTTTAAATAGACTCAGTAGACCGTAATATCTCTTTTCAGAGTTGGTGCCATCTATTGATTAAATATGCATTTATACATTTATTCTTTTACATTTCTTTTTACACAAAAGAGACATATGTTTTAATCATATAATAGACCTAGACGAATTGATCAGTGAAAATACATATTTATGTGTTTCTTTACAAAAAAGAATTTATCAAGCACACAAATTTTTTAAAAAGCAGAAATTATTTCCTGATATACATTGAAGTTTGTTAAGTGTGAATTTAATTAAGAGGTGCAGGGTATGTGTGCGGGAGCACCTGGTATGTGTATTCAGAAAGAGGATGGCAAAATAAATGGGTTTTTTTAAACAAAATATTTTCAAACAAGGTCACACTTCTACTGCGTGACAGCCAAAACTCAAGCTGGAGTTTTCATTTTTCAAAGCAAACGCTCTAAGAAATGACCATACTGAGAACTCTTACTTTATTGAATACCCCAAAACAGGGAATAGAAGTAAGCCTTGGAGCAAGATTTGGAGTAGATTTGGGGTTTCTTATAACCAGGTTCTTCATCTGTGAAAATGGAACCATCAATAAAGACATAGTGACAATTAAGAGAAAACACCATGAGGAAGGAGCCTAAGGTTGTTCCTGTCCCTAACTAGCTCACTGAGGGGTAGTGTGTTTGCATCTTGGCAGCCCCAAGTTCCTGGTACTGAAAGCTTGGTCCTCAGCGTGGGCTACTGGAAGGTGGTGGAGCATTTAAGAGCTAAGTCCTAGTGGGAGGTCTTCAGGTTTTGGGGTTTATGCTCCTGGGGGGCACAGTGGGACACCAGCTCCTTCCTCTTTTCTTTTTTTAATTCTTGGCCATGAAGGGAGTGGTTCTGGCCCCCACATGCTCCTACCCTGGGGTGCTACCTGTCTCCAGAGGCTTAAAAACAGTGTGTGTGCCTGATCAGGGACCAGAAACCCTCTAACTGAGCCAAACTAAGCCTTCTTCTTTGTAAATGTGTCATCTCAGGAATTCATTTTAGAGGTGGAAAGCTGACTAATGTAGTCACTCGCAAGAGTGGCATGGGGGCTATATCCACTGCTTCCCAGTGTTCACAGCTGCTGCGGGCACAGTTGCTGCCTAAGTATCTTTGGAAAACTGAGGGCAAAACTACTCAGGTGCTGTCAGGCACAGTGGTGCACACCTGTAATCCCAGTGACTCAGGAGGCTGAGGCAGGGGGATCACAAGTTCAAGGCCAGCTTGGGCACCTGGGCAACTTAGTGAGTGAGACCCTGTATCAAAACAAATTAAAGGGCTGAGGGGTATAACTGGGCGGTTGAGCACATCTGGGTTTAATCTGATTTAATCCACAGTATGCAACAAAACAAAACAAAACAAAACAAAACACCAACAGGGTGCTGACCATGAGCTCTACCTTCTCTAGAATGCTGGATGCCAGTGCCTCTCTTCTCTCTCCCTCGCAGTTAACAACACTGGTGGTGAAGGCAAGCCTGCTTCCAACTCCAGCTAAAGAGTCTGCAACATTGAAGAAGTTATCTTAACTCCTTAAGCACTGGTTTCTCCGTTTGTACTTCATTGGTTTACTGAAAAGATAAGAAAGATATGGTTGAGACCAATAACGGTTCCTGGCATGTGGATGTCCAGTACTATGATAGTATTCAATATTATAATTTTTTGAGAGGGTATTCTCTTGGAAATGGAATAAAATAGCTTCAGATTTTAGCCAGATCACCTACCAGCTGTGCAACCTTGGATATATTACCTAACCTCTCTGAATCTTAGTTGTTTCACCTCTCAAAAAGTGTAATTATACCTTCTCAGAAGAGAAGCCTAGGGATTAAAGGTAATACTATTTCTAAAAACTCTAACCCACAGAGGGTGGATCTTTGAGGTCTATTATTTGTGTAATACCATCAGTCAAGTCCTACTGATTGTTCTTAAAGCCTCTTTCTTTTCTTTCTCCATGGCTGCCACCCAGTTCAGGATGAATCAGACCTGTGCTACGCTTACTAACAACCAGGCTTGCCTCAATCCATCCTATGCCCTTCACCCAGACTCATTTCCATAAATTAACTCCCTTTTATTCTTAGCCCTCTCCTGTTCAAAAAGAAATGAGCTTTTCTCCGACAGCAATAGGGAATTTCTAAATCATTAGTCCAAGATTCAAGGTCTCCCACTTACTTCCCTATTCCCTCTCAGTTTTTCCCAGTAGGATTTTAGTGTGTCTGACATCTACTCTCCACGAAATGCCCATCTCATTTCTACGTCCATCTGATCCTTCTCACCACTTCCAGTTCTTGAACATTTGTCGTTGCTCAAAGGATTCACAGATCAGTTTGCTTGTGAATGACCTGTTCACAACCACTGGCTCTATAGTTCCTTTAATACACAGGGTGTATTACAGAATTCTCTTTTATATACATTTACAAATATGCTAATTTTGGACTGATTTATTCAAATATGCTATCTGCCCTTTACAGAAAAGTACAAACTTCATATTCCCAGCCTTGGACAAAGGACTTTATACTAATCGGGTACTTCAAGAATGTCAGGTGATGATGCAATCTATCATCATGTATTTTCGATATGATTTCTCAAATTTATAAAGAGGGATAATCAATCCTTCTACTTCTTTAAAAGAAAACAGGTCTTATTTTCTCGAAAGGGAGGAGCTGAGTTAGATCCAAATACACTATTGGCAACTGACTGCTCAGTAGACCTGTGTGGATCTTAAAATCTACAGACCTGTGTCTGAATCCCTGTTCATTAGTTGTGTAGAATTTCACAAGTTGCTGGCACTTGCTGGACTTCAGTTCCAGCTTGTTGAAATCCAGGGCAGGGCTTTGGTGAGGATGAACTGAATTAACATCTGTGAATACCTGCCACAGGGTAGGTACCTGGGAAAACATTGGGAATTACAATGAGAGAGGAAGGAAGGATGTCTAACCTAGAAAATCCTGGCACATTGGGGTGAAAACGAATCCCAGCCTCTGTGGGGTCTTTGGAGGGTACCCTGTGACAGCAATAGTTTTGCCAGTCCCTTCCATAATTGCTAGTGTTTTTCTTATCACAGAGCCTCACATGTGCAGAGCACAGAGGAGTGATGGCATTTCTCAATTGGAATCTCGCTACTTAGAAACCCAGGGAGGGTTGCAGTCTCTTCCAGAACAGGTAGTTCACAGGGGGCAACTCGGAGGTGCACCACACCCCAAAATACTGTCCACATGAAATATCATCCCAGAAGGGACAAACTTAGCTATGAAGAGGCAAAGAAGGCAGAAGACTACAGGTATCTGTCCATGACCTTCTCATCTTGAATATTTCCTATGACATCAGCAAGTTTCCACCTCCTTGAGATCTATTCTGAGAGCATCCCTTCCTATACTGTAATCATAGCAATTGTTTGGGCTTCTTGTCTTGATAGAGTTTCATAATGCTCTAATTGTGGGGAACTGGCCAATTCTTTTTGCATCTTTTTTGAAAAAAAAAAAAAACTTGACATGCCCATCTTCCCACTGGGAAACCCAGATTGCTCCCAAATGCCCTTAATGGCAGGATGGGGGACTGGGGTGCAGATTTAAATATCTGAGTGCTCCCTGTGGGCTGCAAATCTTACAGCATCTTGCCTGGAGACCAGAAAGAAGGAAGAATGATGAGGAATTGGCATGGGCATTAGTCATATTTCAGCCAAGAAGCAACCTTTCTCCAGCACTGCTGGAGTCTAAACCAACAGCGGCAGACCCCTCCCCACTGTCCACCAAGGAGCGGGTGTGTGCCCACGCGAGCCCCACACCGGCATACTCACAGGGATGCCAGTGCGCACTGCTGTGTTTCCAGGGAGGGGGTGAGCAGGGGGCAGGCTTCAACTCCCTTTGGAGTCCAGCCTTCCAAACAGGAAAGTCTCCTGGTGTCGCTCAGGAGAGTGGAGCCAATGCGTGCCTTGGAGGAGGTCTGCTTTGAGCCCTGTGCAGATTGGTGCTGATGATTCTTACCAGTTGTGTGTATGTGCAAGAAAAAAAAAATCAGAGACGCTGTCTGCCTGCTCCCTTCTCTCGCGCGCTCTCTCTCTTCTGCTCTCTCCCTCCCTTTGCAAACATTGGATTTAAACCTGCTCAGAATTCAGCACAGAGAAAGGCAGCAGCGGTAGCAGCAGCAGAAGCAGGAGCAAGCCCGACAGCCCAGAGCACCACAGCATCGAGATGTACCATCCCGCCTACTGGATCGTCTTCTCCGCCACAACTGCCCTGCTCTTCATCCCAGGTACCCGAGAAGGGTGTTTTCTCTCTCTGGGGCGACTGTGCAATGCAAGGGCAGAAGAGGAAGGGGGAAGAGGGAGAGGCAAGGAGGAAGGGAGGAAGAGAGGGAGTGTGTGAGGCATGTGAGAGAAAGAGGTAGGTTTGCTGTGCGCGCACATACACACACGCGCACATACACTCTCTAGCTCACTCACTGGCTCACAGGCACGCAGATTCTCCCAGCACAGGATTTGCTCTCTATTCAGCGGATCAGTGAGCTGGGTTCAAGATCTGCACTGTGCTGTGAGGCACTGGTGTGTCTGTGAAAGACACCAACTGGCATTAACCAGCTGTGTTCCCAGGTGTAGAGGAGTGGGATTTAACTCCCAGGAACAAATCTTTCTTGTGCCTCTGTTGGGACCTGCAAAGATGGAAGGGGCATCCTTATTTCTCCAACCCAGTCCCTCTGTTTCTGAATTGGTATAGACCTCTGCATCTCCCTCGCTCTGGATCTTTTTCTGTCTCTTTCTGACTCTCTTCTCCCTCCCCTCTTTGCCCACTCTCCCTCTCCCCCCTCCCTTTGCCACACTGGCTGCCCCTATACTCTCTCTTTAGCTCTTTCCTCTCCTCATCCTTTCTCCTTCACTCGAGGATTTGCTAGATGGCATTTCTTGTGAACAGTCTTTCTACCTCATGTTGTCCTTTCTTTATCCTTCCACCAAATGGGCAGATCATGCTATGAAATTCAGAATCCTCTCAGTTTCTTCTTCCTACTCCTCATATCAGAAATGTGAATTTCCCTTGACAGAATTTGGAATGTTCAAACTGAGGGAAGATTGGGGAATCTGGTGTGGGAATCTGAATTTACCTGAAGCCCCTCAGCCTCTTGTCTACCTTATCTAATGATTTAAATGTGATGCTACCTTTCACAGCAGTTGTTTTTGGGGAAAACAAATCTGCAGTGATACAGGTAAAACACAGCAATCCTATGAAAATAAGCTTGTTAGAAGCATTGCAAAATCCAACATGTCTTAATAGATTTGGTAATTGCAAGACTCCTTTGCTAGCAGACAACTGAATGCCCGCAGGCATCATTCAGACAATGCTGAAGGGGCTAGGTTATGCTTGGCACGATTTTAGGCAGCATCAAAGTGTCTCAGTAGGGTTTCCATACTACACCCTAGTCCAGGCAGGATTTCTTTCTTTTCCTTTTTTATTTTTTTCCTCCAAATTGAGATAGATGTATTGGGTAAAACATTAGCTTAGACCTGAATTCCCTCACAAAAATACAGAGATATAAATGCTAAATTCTTAATCCTTATCTGTCTTTCCATAAAAAATACACATTTTGCATTTTTATACTCCGAATCCTTTGGTAAGGAATTTTGTTTGTTTTTGAAAACATAATTCCCTAAGTACTTCTAAGCTACCAAAATGAAAGCAGAAAATATTGGAAGTTTATTGGGAAGAAAGAAGACGAGAGGACCAAATTTAATAAAGCGCATAATGTTTTGTAATTTTAAAAGTTTAAATTTTAAATTTTAATTTTTAAATTATTTTCTCAATTCAATTTTTAAAATTTTTGGTAATTATGAATCGTACTTTTCCAAGCAGAGATGGGCTCTGCATAATCCTGTTCCTGTATGTTCGCTTTAGGGTGAGAAGTTCTGAGCTGGGAGTGGTGTTGTTTTTCTTCTTTCCACTTCCAGCAGCGATGTAGGAGGTTAGAGCCGGACCGCAGCGGGCTGGGCTGGTGGGGCTGGTGGGGCAGGCGAGCAGGCGCAGCACTCAGTACCTGCTGAAGCCTGATAGAGGGAGCCAGGTAGGTGCAATGGGCCCTCTCCGAGAAGACAAACTTTCCGGAGTATTCAAGTTCCCGACTGCCTGGCAGTTCCTGGGGTCTCTTTACTCCCCATAGACTCCGCTCCTCCCATTGTGCTGGAGCACAGATTAAGACCTCCGCCTCTGGGAAGTCCGGGCAGTGTGTCTGCGCCTCTCAGGGCAAAATCCAGAACATTACACTTCCGATAGGGGAGGGGAGTGAGTCCCAGTCGGCTGAAGCTGCATTGCAGTGCACCCTGAAGGAAGTCAGGAATTAGGGTGAAATTCCCTCTAGGGGTCCTCTGACACCCTAAAACAGGGCTCCTCTGCATTGGTCGGGAGCGAGCAGAGCGTGCTTGCAACGGAAGCATCCATACCCAAAGCAGCTACGTGAAAGGGGAGCGCACCTGCGCTTCCTGAGTCCCTGAGCCTGCGGGTGAGAATGATAAGCAATCTCTGGATCTCTCAGGAACTTCAGTGCTTTACTCTTGGTAGGCTGGCTGACCCATTGGGAGTGTTGCTCTTTATGCTAATTTTGCTAGGAACCTGGACTGTGAGATCCTGCCAAGGAGGAAAAGTTGGCCTTAGAAGGTGTAAGTGGAGTGAAGGAAAATGACAGGCGCTGAAGAGCTCCTACTGAAGTGAACCTAGCTGCATCCAAATTTCTGAGGCTCTGCCATGGTATACTAGTGACTTCTTTCTCACTTTTACTTCCTAAAGCGTGTCTTTAGGCTCTTTTTTTCCCTTTGTTTTAAATGTTGTTTTCCCCCCCAAGGGTTAATAGCAGCTTGTTAGCCAATTACTTTCCTTGCATTTAAAGACAGAAGGCTAATGCAATAATGAAACTCTGACCTGGCTGAACCTCCACACCATTTCATTCCACAGTTTTCTATTTCTTGGTAAAACAGGTTTCTATCCCAGCATAATTTTAAGGTTAATGCTGTTGTTACCCTGTACCTTCCAGGGGAAGAATGATGGACATGAATTGTTTTTCTAGGCAGAATCTCTAGGATAGGCACTGTGTTGAGCCCATATCCAAGACATTGACAGGTTAATTGTCATGCTTGGGGCATAGTCCCTGGGCACCCTGGGTGGGAGTGAGCTTGCCTCAGGTAGGAGGAGGAACAAGGGCCTATCCTGGGACCCTTAGTCTGAAGGCTTTGTGGAAGACGGGGTAGGGCAGGGGAGCACAAAGTGAATGGTGCTGGATATTCCCATCAGAATCACCTGGCAGGGGGAGGGGGTCAGATTAAAATGCAAAGTCCCTTCTCTCTTAGATACAAACATTTATAAATAGCAAATGTCCTGGTCCTTCCGATAACTTCCAGACCACTTTGTCAGTAGTTTAAAACCTGCGTTCATGGCCTGCAGCATTTGAGTTAGGGTCATCTTATCCCCTCCCTGCATCTCCCCTCCTTTAGCTCTGAGAAATGGCACCATGGCCAAGGAAGCAGGACAGTACAGGAGAGGAGGTGAACTGGTGTTGCTGGAAACACAAAGGGGTCAAAGGGCTCATGGAAGGACTGGACTTCTAACCAGGAAGGCTGCTTTTCTCTAGTTCAGAAGGTTGTCTCCAGTTTGTTCCCTTCTCCTCAGCCCATCCTGCTTGGGTCTTATGTTCCTCACATCAACTATGCTGCTTAAAGCACAGAACATAAGACCCACACAGTCCCACCCGGACTTAGTAAGATCTGTCAACCTGGATTCAAGGCCTGGTGTCCTTTCATCTTAAACATTTGATCTTAAACAGGTTTTGTGATTTAGTGTCAGAAGGCCTTGAGCTTGGATAGAAAATTCTCTGAGGTTTAGAAATCTTCCTTTCCCGGTATACACCTTCCTTCTGGAAGTGCCCTGGATCTTGAGTTTTTGAAGGTGAGAACAGGGCTTTATAGCCAAGTTTGTGGGAATTCCTTTCCACTTCTTGTGTACTGATCAGTGTAGTGTGGAGAAACTTACGAAGATTGGTATATAGGAGGGTTCAAAAAGGAGAATTTAAGTCCCAGATTCACTGACAAAGAGGTAGGAACAAGGACCAGGCATCTAGTTTTGAATAAGACTTCAGCATCCTTTTGCCAATCATAGATTCTTATTCCCCTCCCCATGCTGTCATGTGGCTCTTATCCCTTAAAATGATTGACATATTAATAAGGTCAGACCACATCCTGTTGGCATGCAGCACTGGCTGGTGGCAAAAGCACCACTGAGAAGGAAACAGGTGTCGAGGGCTTTTTTAGTAGCTTGGAGCTGGGCAGCACTACTCAACCTGAGATTAATCAGAGATCCGGGAATGTCTTCAGATTGTCCTGTATTACTTTAGTCCTGTCTGCCTTTATGCTTTCTCTCATTCTCAGTCACATCCCTGTAGCTTAAAATGGTACAGAAGGAGATTCCATAAGCAGTTGGCACCTATGTTTCTTATCTAGTAGCTCTGGACCTGGATCTGTCACATGGGCCACTGAAAACTGCATGTGGTGCTTACAACCTTAAACCTGTGTCAGAGACCCGTGAGACATTTCTCACTAGCAAGGCCTCTACCCAAGCCTTTGAGCACGCTGAAAACCATGAAGTGAGACTCTTGATTAGTTGCACTTTGAGTTTCATTTGGTTGGATCAAGACATTCTCTGAGCCTCAGTTTACATGTCTGTACAGTGGGTTCCAGCTACTCGTACTTCTTGATTCCAACCATAGCCACAAACCTAGGTTGCGTAGTAACAAGGTGAACACTCATGCATTTTTATCATTAAAAAAAGTTTGCTGGTCTCCTAGTAATAGGACAAAGAGAAAAGAACTCTCACATGCAGAAGCCAAGGACAGGGCATTCCTTACTGTTGAAGGAGGAAGAAAGGTCAAGCCATACTACCTTGTATACATATTTTTGCCATGGTAGTAAAAATCAGCAAAACCCAATCCACCCATTTGTTTGTTCTTCAAGAATTTATGCAGGTTCAGGTTAAACAAAATGAATTAAGATATCCTCCTGCCTCAAAATCATAAATCAAATAAAAGAAGAAATTATTCACCTTTTTCCTTTCTCTTTGATTATCAATGAAATACACTTGCTGACTTTGAGCTTTCTGAATTTGGACTGCTCTGCTGTGGACAACTGTGGAAGCAGGCATGACCCCTTTGGTCTCCTAAGACATTGCTTTGCAATATTTTGGGGTGTGTATGCTAGGTATATGGACATATACATCAGCCACGGACAGTTGAAATTTCAGGAGCCTCATCCCAGCTTCATGCACTTGTAATTATCTGCAGCCTATGGGCTATGATTTTCCTGACCCTGGCTTACTGATAGGGGGCTCATCAGTCTGCAGCCTTGTCTGCAGATGGGTGGCTGCCATCCTCCTGCAGCTGCCTGAGGCTTGAAAAAGAGGAGAGATGGAAGCAAACCTTTCTTCCTGTCAGTGAACTCAAGTGTCAGCCCACAGATGGGCCCTGGCTGCTGACAAGTCAGGCTGTCAGTAGCAGTGGATGTTAGCACCTCTGGATATTGACTGGCACCTTCCAGATATGGAGGCTGGGCAGGCTGGCATCCTCTTGAGGCAGCTCTGTTCCACTTTGTCACTCCTGACCCTGATCCTTCTTTGTAGCTCCAGGTCCCGAGGACAATTCTTTCTCCTATTGTTGATGCTGTGGGTGGGAAAATGAGACAGAATTTGTTCTTAATCTCTGGATGCCTCTTCCTTGATGGAGAAAACAGTAACATAAAAGGGTCCAGATGTAGTTCTAGTCACCAGATGAATAAGAGTTAAGGTTAGGATAGTATTTCTAGGGCTCAAAGATGACAGGTAGCTTTGAGAATGGGGGGGAAAAAAATCCAAAACCAGAAATAAACTTGAAGACAAATGCACTTAACCCCTTTGCCTTCATAGAGATGCATCCCCATCATTTTATCTTCATCATCCTGTAATAATCATAGATTCATGTGCTTCCCCACATGCGCATACAGACACACACAAACGCAGACATACATGCATGCACACACTTACTAGCCAGAGGCTAGCTGTTCTCAAAATCACATCCACAGCCCTCAGTTCCTTATGGAAGGCAAGACCTTTTCCTCTTGCCTTCTATGTCTGCCCTTCCAAAACTCCCAGTTGTTACGTCCAGCATTCCTGTGGGCACACATGGCAGAAGCCTGTGCTAGACACTGCCATACATGTGAGTGCTTCCTCTTAGCAATACAAGGACTCTCTGCGTGTCCACGCACTCTTGTCTGCACTCCAGAGCCTGTGGGTGGTAGAAGCAGACCTTGTACTTGTCCAATAGTACCTCCTTCTCCTACCTAGGTCACTTGGTGCTGAGATGCTAGGGACTGCCCTGCAGCCACTAGACTAACTTAATTAAATGTTTGCAAAATGCTTTGAGACACCCCTGGCCAATGTGCTGGGTAAGTGCAAAGCATTATCATTATGATGCAGGCACATTCCCTTTAATGAGTACAGACGCTGTGCTGAGAGACCCCTGGAAAGGCCGAGATGAATCGATGCATCAGGACACAGGCCATCGATTGGATTGGCTGCTTGCATGTTCACGGGAAATGACAAGTGACATCAGATTGCCTTCTGAAATCCAACATGGAGAAAACTAGAACATTTGGTACTAAATGAGATTGAGTCTCAAAAATGGCCTGAGTGGTCATTTTCCAACCTTTATTCCTGGGTATTTACAAATGCTGTTTTGTCACACTTAAGAGTTTGCTATTGCTTCTACTAAGAATATCAACAGTCTTCTACTTTATGATACACTTGGAAATGTATCTTTGGTCTCATTTGTTCTTTGATGAGATACTATGAGATGCCAATCAATTGTGATATGACCTTTGCTTTGGTTAAAACCTATTACAGACTTCCAGTTGAGTTTAGAATACAAGTTAAAATACTGAAAAAGGTTTGCAAGGCCAAGATTTCTTTCCCACCTAGCTTCATCCTGAGCCTTTCACCCCGCCAGCTCTTGGCTTTGTTCACTCTAGACTATCTCAGTTCCTCAGACAAGCCATGTTTTCCTGTCAGGTTACTTGAGCTTGAAAATTCTGATTATCTTTTTTTTTTTTTCTGGCTAAGCATCCTTTCCATCCTTCAGAGCTTGTCTTAAATATTGCTTTCCCAGGAGATCAATTTTGGTGCTTTAAAGTAGAATAGATCTTCTTATTTATTTTGCAAGTCCTTGGTACAGGCTTCTCTTTCTAATTCTGTGAGTTCATATATTTCAAAGTAGATTTTTTTTTGTCTCTTTTCTCCCTATGTCATGGTCCACAAAGTTAGGAACTGCTGTACCTATTTTGTTCTCCAATCTATCCTTGGTGCCTGACACAGTAGCAGAAAATAGGTGCTTATAAAATATTGGTAAATGAATGAGTACATGAATGAATGTGTCACCAGCCAACGTCACACAAATACTAAGTATCAGCTTATTTCTATGCTTCTTCTCCATCCCAGTGAATCCTCAAAAGTGTCTGGAGCCCTGGGTTCCCTGGCCCAGCAGCTTACTCATCTGTGGAGTGAGGACAGAGACATGGGGACAGGCTTTGCTAATGGGTGATGGAAATGTGTGGTGAATGCTTAGAAATATTATTCATTCTGGAATTCATGCTTGTCAATAAAAACCAGCTCTGAACTACCAACCAAACACATGTACAGCAGCTCAGAGCTGGAGCTGCTTAGTTTTGGATCGTGCATCACATGTTGCGACAGACATTCCTGAGAGTGAGAGTTGTTCTGTAAACACAGATGTGGGCCCTAATGTGGGCTATTGGTTTAATGCAAACTAAAATTACTCAGCATGTTTAATCAGAGAGTCTGTTAAAGTAGCCCCCAATTATTTGAAATCTAGAGTCATGCTCACAGTGCCAACAAGAAGTGTTCTTAAGAAGTAAAATGTTGGGTTAGGAACGGGAAAATGCAAATGATGTATCAGTTAGTTATCCAAGACCAACTGACACTTAAAGAGGTTGTTGTTCAGATAGAAAAAGACAGGGGCTGCAGCAAATTGGAGGAAATGCAAAAAGGGCTGTATTATTTTTGTACCTAGTCACTTTCATAACCTAGTGTGTTTCAGAGTTGTTCTGTCATGCTTGTAAGATTTCAAATGGCAGGAGATCTTGCTTTATTTATCTCTGAATGCTCTATAGTACTAAGCACATTCCTTTATTTCACATGTTATTTATTGAGTGATTACTATGTGGCAAATGCTATGCTAGGCACTAGAAATGCAATTCCCATACTAAAATTGTTATGGTCTCTGATGTTTTGAAGTTTACAGTCCTGGTGGGAGAGACAGACATGCATCACACAAATACCAATTTGCCTGTGAAATTACAATTGAGATAAAGACATGGATAGGGGGTGTGTGGTTTTATGATTGCCTACAAGGAGGGTGGATCCTTCCAGGGATGCCAGGGAAGCCTTCCTTGTGAAAGTGACTATGGAGTAGAGATCATAGAGATGAGGAAAAAAGGGTCAAATCCCAAGGGGGAGGGCAAGGGTCAGCAAAACATGCAAGAAACCTAAGAGCACCTTCTTCCATCTGGCTTGAATGGTACATGAGGAGGCTGGCAAGCTGTGAAGGGTCAGAAGATGGAGACAGATTTTGAGGTCATATTAATTATTTTGGCCATTATTATAGAAGTGATGGAACACCATTGATGTGATTCCTTTGCTGGGGGTTGGGGTCATGATTAACATTTTTGAATATCATTCTGGTTGCAATTTGCAGAATGGGTTAGGGGTAAAACAAAAGAAAACAAAACAAACAAACAAAAAACTAGAAAGAAGCAAGCTAGATGGGAGATTACTGCAGTAGATCACATGGTAATTGATAGTGTCCTGGACCTTGGAAGTGGCAGTTGGAATAAGAGATACTAATTAACTGGGGAGTCTTTAAAGGAAGTCACAGATGAATTGCAAAAGCTACAGAATCTGAAATCCAAAACTATATCCAGGGTTTAGTTTTCTGCATTGAGAAAAAACCAAAACTGTTAACCTACAGTCAACATTGACAGTCTCTGGGAGAGAGTTGAGAAGATTACCTGCTCTGGAATTCCTGTTTTTAAGCCACCTCTTTCAGTTTAGTGCCATTTTGCCCTGGAACAAAGAGTAATTGTTTTTGGAATCTCTACCCTGTCCTGAAGTCTGACAATCTCAGTTCCTTTACTGGTATCCTCTCAAAACCTAATGTAAGAGCTTAAAATTCTAAGTCAATTTCTCTGTCTATCAAAAAGATGATGAAGAGCAGCAGTTGTGTGATCTGTGGGAGTCCGTCTGAGGCTTCTTCCTCTTGGAAGAAGTGTTAGTTGGACCATCACATGACTTGTGGGCATCAAAAATGCTACCACTTCACAAACATTATCATGTTGATACTAAAACATGTGTAACCTCCTCTGAGGCCCACTACCTCAAGGCCTCCGAGCAGAGGGTGAAATCTATGACTTCCTCTAAACATTTTAAAATTACCATATGGAATTGAAATTGCCTTGGAATTAAAAGGGACCTTAGGAATTGTCTGGACTAAGCCCTTTTTATTTTTAAATAGATAAGGTATGGCTGAGTCCACTCTTGAATACACGTCTTCTCAAAACCTATCTGATGCCATTTCAACATAATAGTGAAAAGCTGAGCTGAACTTTGCCTCCCAGTCTCAGAAACTGGTGGGAAACAGCCCTGTAACTGGCCACAAATACTTGAGCACAGGGTCCTGATTCTTTCTCACTATGGTGCACCGGGAGTATTGTAGAACAGGGTAACTGGTCAAAGAGTGAGTCAGAAGTGTTGTCCCTTTCAGCTGCATTTTCATTCTTTGAACAGTTTTTGTAACTGAGCTGGGAGACTTCTAGAGACATATATTTTCTTGATAGGAAAGAAGGATGTGCTCAGGGTAGTATAACATCAAATACCAGATATGTGTTGACCTGACATGTTAACACATCAACCTGTTTGGTCTACACTCTATGATAGGCCCTTGCTTTTATCTTCACTATACCATCAAAACATTTCCTTTTAAATCTTTATTTGGGCTTGGCTCTGCACTAAGTCGAGAGGAAAATCCATACTGAGAACCCCATGTACTCTATATTAATGATTTGTGGTCAAATGATGACTTATAGTGTACAAATTACAATCATGTGCATAGCAGCTACTATACATGCTAGTAAGTGAGAGAGCTGAAAGAGCTAAGTCTTCTGATTTCCCAGCTCCTACCACCACTACACTAGTTTTCACATCATAAGCATAGGCACAATCAAAAGTATAGCTACAATGAGTTGTAGAAAAATGCAGAACGGGAAGCAAGAATTCAGATTCTTGTGCCAGATGTGATCAGCTGTTTAGACTACTGAAGTATCATAGCAGTGTTGAGGACAAGCACCCGGGGACAGTCCTATTCCTAGAACCACAGGCTTGAAGCAGCCTTTGCCTTCTCTGAAAAAGCCAACTTGGTTCTTGTAAATGGCCCAGTGCCAAGGGATTTCCCGTACTCTTCAAACACAGGAGAATGTTGGAAGAGAAGATACGGCAGATGGAAATAGCCCATCAGCCTACAGGATCCAAGAGAAGCTGGAGTTTCCTTGGGAGTCCCCTGGCTTTATCCCATGGAGAGAAGAGTTCCCAGTCTTACTTGGCACTGGGATAGATGCCTCTTTGGGTGAAACCCAGAAGGGAAAGAATGACGAAAACTACCGTCAGGATTCAGCATCTTTTCTTGATGGGTCTTCCAAAGTCTTGGAAATATAGGGACTCTAATAATTAGTTTGCTTCATGATGTTCATGAAGAGTGGGATATTTCTGATGACCCGAATGACTGATTCTTCCCTTCTTCCACTTATTTATACTGCAGATTGAACCCAGGAATGGGATGCTTTACCACTGTGCTACATCCTCAGTCCTTTTATTTTCTGTTTTTATGACAGCATCTCACTAAGCTGTCTAGGTTAGCCTCAAACTTGCAACCCTCCTATCTCAGACTCCCTAGTCATTGGAATTACAGGTGTTTGCCACCACACCCAGTATAAATTATTTATTTTTAAAGCTAACGTTTCCCTTTCTGTGGCCGCCATGTGGAAGCATGGACAATAGTGAGTCCAAAACATGGCCTTGGATTTTACCTGTGCCCTGTGAACCCAGTAGTTGTGGGTAAACACTTTACTTCTCCAAGGCTCTTGATCCTCTCCATAAAAGAGAAAGAAAAATAATTACTTTACCTACTTCTCAGGGTGGTCCAAATTTAATCACAGAAGAATGAAATATATACAGTCTCTGAAGTGCTGTGTAGTTCAGGTTTGCTAGGTTGTGCATCTCTTGGACAGGCCACTTTTGTCTGAGTATTTTATTTTTCTCCTTTTTTGTGACTTTTTTTTTTTGGCTACAGTGGGTTGTGGTTATAATGTGCAGTGAAGCTCCTCTTAAAGTGCCAATAACTCTCATTTTAGAGCAGTAGGTCTATTTGAGGGAACTCTAGCATTCACTTTCTCAGGCATGAAGCAGTGTTTGGTTTGCTTATCATTTTTCCATGGAGAACACTGCAAAGTGATTTCTGTGTCCCCAGCTGAGCTATTTTGGCTCTGCAAGAGTATGGACTCTACCACTCAGGTTGTGATGACAGAGGCTTGGAATGCATCAAGGAAGAGGCCCAATGTGGAACCTAAGATCAGGTTATGAGTATGAGGCCTGAGCTGATGATTCCTGGCTTCTGTGGTTGGTGTCACTATTAAAAAGTAAACTCATTTACTTGATTCAACAAAGTTGAAGCAAAACGTAATCTGGGGGAATCTAGTAGAGCCATAGATATGTTGGGGAGGAGGGAAAAGGAGGTGGGAGGGAAAAGGGGAGGGATCATAAAGAGGAATATAGCTTACTCCATACTCCCCTGAGAAGCCAAATAATACTTATGCAATCATTTAATTCTGGAAAATGCATGAATATATATATATATATATATATATATATATATATATATATATATAACTGTTACGGGGGAATATAGAAAAGTCATAGGACACTGGGGGTGTGGGTGATGGGGGTGATTCTAGATTAGATTAGATTATGTTACTACATATGCATCTATGGTTGTAGAACAACTCAGCTCCTCAATAAATTTTTTTTGAAAAGTAGAATTTCTAGGTGTAGTGCATGGACAAAGAAGATACTTTTGTGGGAAAATGGGATCCTCTTTGGCTTCCCTGAACACTAGAGAGGCAGCTGGATAATTTCTCTTTACATGAGTGATTGGTGAATCCCTGGGGATTAGATTATTCTTTGTCCAGGACCAAGGGAATCTATACAACATCAGAGATCTCCACAAATTCTTCCAGACTGTGCTGGGTCAAGTCCAGAATGAGAGTCATTGGTTCAATGGTGTTCTTGGGTGGCAGAAGGCCACCCAAGTGATTTTGGGGGTCACATACCTGTCTTATACCTTGCCTTAATCCAAAATGCTCAGCTTCTTTGTAGCCTCGGAAAAAGACACAGCTATAATCGAGATGGTTGGCTGACCCACAGTTTTGATAATGGTCTCATCTATGTATCTGAACCTCATCCACATACTGAGTCTTGTCTAGGGTCAGGTGGGAAACTACCACAAGTCCCCTTGGCAGTGGAATATATGTTCTGCATCGTATTTTTATTTCTGAAAATGTCTCTGTGTCTTACATTGGATGTGCAGGATCTCACAGGTGTACCTCTTCTTTTTTTGACTTTGAATGGCTCAGCCCCTAGCCTGTATCCCTCAACCTTGGCTCTCACTCATGGGCATCAAAAGCTGTGTCAGTGTGGTCAAGTTCAAAGAAACAGTGGATGCTTCTTTGGAAGTCCACAAGATAGCACAGAGTATGGCTGATTGAAGTCAGGTTTATGCGGCAAGCACATCTGCCTGTAGATTAGAAATGCAGAGAAACCACTGACACTTTTACTCCGTTAGTCTTCTTGAAACATCAATGGAGTTTGTGTGCCCAGCAAGGCAAGAGGGCTTTTGGTAACTAAGTCATATTTCATGCTGTGACTCAAGAGTAGAAGCAATGGGATAGGGTCTAGGAGAATAGTGGAGGCTGGAGAAATCTGAGAAAATTCATTCTAGTTTTTCCCCCCAAAAGCATCATGTTCTTTATTCTTCTTTATTTTAAAATCATTGTGACTATTTTTTTCTGATACTTTTTGGTACTGACATTTGAGAATAAAGGGGCCATGATAGATTTTCCAATAAAGAGAAAGCCCTTCAATTTACCTTGTCCTTCTGTTATTGTTCGCAGCTGCTGGCTATATAACTTGCTTCACCACTTAGACCCGTGGTTGGACTTTGTTTTGTTCAATTATATTAATATGAAAGAAATATCTTAATTAATTTCTCCAGATTCCTTGAAGGCTCTTTTTGAATTGCACTGAACATTTGGTGGTGGATGACAGAGTCAGCGTGAAGCCAGAAAACAAAGCAAGAACCAGAAAGAAAGTTAGGAAGAAAGGAATGAGGAATGCCCAGGAGGCAAAAGCAGGTTGAATGTCCTTTTCCAAGATTCTCTGGATCAAAAGTTTTCAAATTTTTCAAATTCAAATTTCAAATTTCTTAAAATTTTGGAATGTTTGCATACATACGATGAGATTTTGTGGAGATAGGACCCAAATCTGAACAAAGAATTCATTTAAGTTTCTTATTCACCTTTTTCAAATAGTCTGAAGGCATTTCACACAGTATTTTTAGTGCACCTGCGTTTTGGCTGAGACCTGTCACATGAGTCAGGTGTGGAACTTCTACTTCAAGTGTCACATCAGCATTCAAGAAGATTTGAATTTTGGAACATTTCAGACTATGGATTTTTGGATTAAGAATACTTTACCTGAATGAGGAAGTGTAAAGATAGAGTGTCAGGCCACCAAGCAAGAGGACTGCAGGAATTAAGATGGCATCAGATGAGTCAGCAAGCAGAGCTGCCAGCACCTTGGGAAAGAAACCTGAGCCCTAAAGGGGCTTCCCATTCAGAGCAGAGCTGCTCCTGCATGTGGTGCCTTGTGGGCTTTTATCAGTCATCACCAAAGGGGCAGACACACCTGCATGCAATCTGTGCTTGAGGCATCAAAGCACAAACTGGAGCAACTGAGGGTGAGCAACTGGAATTCTGAGGGTGAGCATAGGGTCTCTGGGCATGTAGAACTGCCTATCTTCCAGTCTTGAAGACAGCCCACCTGGCCACATACACACACACACACACACACACACACACACACACACCCCACTTATATGTTCACATATATACAATACATACTGTGCACATACACACACACTCCCCACCAATTACGCACATACCCCTATATATACAATATACATAACCACACTGCTCACCCAGCCACACATTCACACCTACCCATGCACACAGTACACATACACACATACCACCAACCACATACCCACACACATACACCCATACCCACATCACTCACAAAACCACACACAAACACACACATATAGACACTATCTACCCAGCCACACACATGAACACACACCACACCCATATACACAGTGTATATATACAAAAACCACTCACTTAGCCACACAAATGCACACTTATATATATGCACATCACCATCTAACCATACACATCCATACCAATATGCACAGTGCACATTTATGCACATAGACCCCATATATACATAGCACACACATATCTGTATACACATCCACATCACCCACTCCAGACCCATAATATACCACCCACATGCACGCATACCATCTACCCATACACATGCATGTACACACATATACACAACATCTACCTGTCCACACACATAAACACATATATACAGCACCCACACCTATACACCATCCACTCACACACAAGCACATACACAGCCATAACACACTATCCATTCATCTATACACACATACATACAGCACCTACCCCTGCACACACATATGCGCATCTCTTTTTTTTTTTTTAAGAGAGAGGGACAGTGAGAGAGAGAGAGAAAGGGAATCAATTATATTTAGGTTTTAGTGTGGCCTTCATTGCTCAAACACTTTGTTGTGTACGTGGTGCTGGGGTTCAAACCTGTGTCCTTGTGCATGTGAGGCAAGCACTGAAACTGCTGAGCTACCACTCCAGCCCTATGCACATCATTTACACTGCATTCACCCATTTGCATACCTGCCTATCCAAATACACAACCTACCCATCCACAGATACATATACACCGTGTACACCCCACCCGCACATCCACATACCCATGTACACTCACCCTTATTCTCACCCATACACAAACCACCCACCCATCCATGTATACACCCACACTCATATGCATACCACTCACTCATAGACACACAAATCCACATTCATCAACATGCATGCTAACACTCCCTCCAGGCTTATACACACACACACCCATCACCCATATATACATCCCCACATACAGGCACACATACATACACCATCAACCCATAAGCACGAAGCACCCCTGCATACCTATACATGCACCACTCATACGCACAGTCCCCCACTCCACAACCGTACACACGCATGCCACCCATGTACTCACACTAACACACAATATACAAATATACACAATCCTATTTACCCTGCTCCTCTTTCTAACCATTTTGTCTAGCAAGCAATCTTTATAGGTGGTCTTTCTGTAGCGTCAAAAACATGAATCATGAGACTGGTAAGGAAGAGATAAGTATTGCTTGCTGGACATTGTGGTTTTCCAGGCTCAGAAAGGCAGAGATGAAAAGGGATTTAAGGATCCTTGGGTCTTCCTTGCTCATTTGCTGGATGATATTCAAGTGGACATCCTTGATTGACCCTTCTCTGCATATGCCTATGGCCACCTGTGGTACCCTTTGAAGAGCTGCTGTAGTTATTCACTTATTCAGTTTGACTTAAGAAATTCCTCTGTTTCTCTCCTTCCTATTTCAGAAATACTTCTTGCCTGGCATGTGTCCCTGTTTAGTTATGATGCCTGGCTGTCCCATCACTGTTTGGACCCTGACACTGATGGCCTTGCTCAGAGGTTTGCTTAGCTCTATTTAGTTTTCTTTACCCCAATATAATGTTCCCGAGATTACTCCATGGTTCCATGCCCTCAGCTGCAGTTTCTTTTGTGTGATCTGGACTCCTATAGGTCCTGCTGCAGTTAAGTGGGAGGGAGTTGATTCCCCTCTCCCATACCTCACCTGACCTTTATCAACACAGAAGTTTCACCCTCACTAGCTTATGTTATCACCTTCGACTATTTAAAAAAAAAAAGGAGACCCACCATAATACCATTTTTTTGTTTATGAACTCCTAAATTTTTACCATCAAATATTTTACGCATGTACATACAATATGTATTTATTTATGTATAAATGATATATATGTCACTACAAGTGTAGAATGAGAAAAGGGATAAGATAAAAATAGGAATTATGATATTCCTTCCTTTCACATCAATATAACACTCAGAGCAGCCCCAGGGACAATCACCACTTTAAGACCACTGCACTAAATCATGCCATGTGTTTCAGACTATAGTCAAGACAGAAATGTCAAATCATCCTTGGCAAGATGCTCCTAATGGCTCAGCTCTGACTGCTTCCCTCTGGGACTGAGCATGGGGATGTGTCCTTGGTCACAAATCACTCTGGATATTGGTACAATACAGTTGCTATGGCAGACCCCATCTTGGAGCAGCTGTAATGTTCTTCAACAATACTATCTTTGTGGTAAAAATGGGTAACACATCAGTGGATACAGACCAGCATCCAGAATAGTCTCTCATTTATCAAAAAAGGCCATTGAAGAGAAATAAATGCGAAACAGCCTTTGCAAAAAGAAATAGCTGAAGACAGGGACCATCCGTTCCAACCGCTCATGGGTCTTCATTCTATATTCTCACCCTTCTCTCCTTCCATCCTGGCTCTCTCCTTGGTACCAGCTAGCCTGTAGACACCGAGGTCCTTGCTTTCCTGATTTAGGTTGGAAGTACCTGCTCCCCTGAGGGAAAATCCATCTGCAGCAGGGTTAGAATTTCTTCAAAGAACTATTATTGAAACGTATTAATGGAGATACACATTAAAGGGTCAAAAACAATAAAATATAAATAAATAAAACCCTAAATTGACTGCCTCTGCCTGAGCATAGGTTTTGCACTAAGGAGACTCAGGTGCCATCCCAGAATTGGTTGTGGCCATGAGAATGCGACTATGAGATCTTTGGCTGTAGAAAGTGTGGCAGATTGAGAACTCCAATGGCAACTCTCTGAAGTCCTTCACTGTTAGCTCTGAGGCTGCATTTCTCAGTCCATGATTGAATGTAGTAAACATGACAGGTCAGGCCTACTTTGGGGAGATATGGTCCCCTCCAATGGGTGACTGGCCTGTATGCTCCTAAGCGGCTCTCTAGACCATCCTCAGAACTGTACTGTGTTGTCTGCTTCTGCCCACTCTTCCAGTCTGCCTTCTCACCTTCACCATGGACCAGGCTGGTACAACCGTCTGCTGGCCCTCCTGGCTCTTGCTTCATTTAATCTCACAGTTGCTTCCCTTGACAAATGTCTTGCACATTTAAACTTGTCTTGATGTCTGGTTCTCAGAGGACCCAGCCTGACACAGTGTTGCTGGGCTGACCAAGATAAGTAGGCGTGTGAGCCAATGTTTTACTCCATATGTCAACCTTTTCTGGTTTGACGTTACACCACCCACGCTGCAAAGTTGAGCTAGTACTTATGGACATCCCTGGGAAATCTGCAGTTTTCAAAACCAAAGAAACTGGCTCTTTTCAACCCTCCTAGGAAGAAGAGCCCTGGCCTGCCCCTTAAGTAAATCAACCATATTTTTAACATGCTCCCTAAAATTCCTTTCTTGAATTTCTGGCTTTTTATGAATTCATTATAAAGCCTGTTCTTTTCCCCCTTGATGCACTGTGAGTCCATTTGGAAATCTAACCCATGCCTTACATTTATTTCTCATTTTCCTAGTTTGTTATCTGGGCTGTATTCACTGTCAGGCTCATAAACCTGGTTCTATTCTTCAGAAATGTTTATTTCTAATTGTTTGTGTTTTGCATTAGCTTATTGAACTTGATTTTCCTAATGTCCCTGTGGCATGGTTCCTTAACTTTGTATACATGATTTTTTTTAAATTCTTAAGAGAGAAGGACAGTGAGAGAGAGAGAGAGAGAGAGAGAGACAGAGAGAATCAATTTTTATTTAGTTTTTCACATGGCTTTTGTTGCTCCAACACTTAGCTGTGTATGTGGGTGCTGGGGTTCGAACCCATGTACTTGTGCATGCCAGGCAAGTGCCGTTACAGCTGAGCCACCACTCCAGCCCCTATACATGATATTTTAGGCAGGATACTTTGTTGTTGGGGTTGTCCCATGGGTTGTAATTTGTTTAGCAGCATCCCTGGCTTCTATCCACCAGACGCTTGAGTTATGAGAGAAAAAAAAAATGTCTCTGAACATAGCCAAATGTTCCCTGGGGGACAAAGGTCACTCTCAGTTGAAAACTGCAGCTTTGTGATTTTAAATGGTCAGTGTAGTATCTTAGCAAACCCTCTAACTTATGCTAGTTGTCTTCTCCCAGCTACTGAAAGGATGACCTTCTCTTCTTTATGTGATCAGACTGTACCTCTGACTTGCTCTGGATTCAAGTGTGCAAGTAGCTCCTGATTTTCAGCTTGTTTATTTCATGGGAAATTTGGTTTATCTAGAACCTGTAAACCATGTCAGCAAATTCTTCCTCTTTTCCAGTTGCTCTTAGATGAATACTTTCAAAGAATGACTAACAATAAGAACATACTTGATAATCGTACTATTAGGTATAATAGCAGGTTTGCTGTCTGAAATGGTATGTGTAGAGTAAAACATATTCAAGAAGTCTCGCACCATGACTACCTTGCTGTTTAGTTGCACTGTGTCTCTCATTGAGTATGTGATGGTTATTAACCAAACTGTTGAACAACTGTCTTCAGGGCACACTTAGATTTTGTCTGTTAGCTTGGGGGTAATAAGAACTAAGAGTGACAGCTCAGATAAGTTCCTACAGGCAAATAGCTAAAACTAAACTGAGGCACTATCTATAAATTAGATGGTTGTAAATAACAGTGTAGACCTAACCACAGTCATGACAGTAGAGTTTTGAGATCAGTCAAAGGTGCTGAACCAATTTTGAAGTATCTCCTCTACTTATGTCTTTGGGGGTTGCTTTTAGTGGGAAGGAGGGATCTTTGGCAGGCATCAGCAGCTCAGGACAGTGTGTGACTGAGAAAGGCAACTCTTCTTAGTACTTCACTCAGGAGACAGAGCTATAAACACATTAACATAGCACAATGTACTGTATCTGAACTCTTGCATAAACAATAATATGAAGGCATAAAGGAGGGGAGGCTTCTCAGAGGAGGTGGCACTTGACTTTGGTTTTAAAGGGAGGGGTAGCAGAGGATTGTATTATGGAGAAGCCAACGGAGAATCATAAAACTATAGGCACTGATATCTGGTGATTTTTTGGGAAATAGCTGGAGGGGACAAAGCAGTGAGAAAAGACGTAGGGGGAAAATCCTCTCCATTCTCCAAATTGCAGTGTTGAAAAAAAAAAAAAAAGGCAAGGCTTTTTGGTCCCAGTAGCAGTATTCTCATCACATTGCAGATTTTGTTTGTGTAGTTTAAATGTCAGAAAAATGATGGATAGTGCTGGTGAAGTCTAAACTTTCCATAACCCCACAAGACATTAAACGTCCAAGTCATGAATGGAGTCAAGGGTGTGAGAAACCCTGGGGTTTTATTTATTTATTATTTTTAATTTTTATGTTTTGGACTTCATGCATCATGGAAGATGTGATACATTTTCTTTCAGATCTTCTATTTTGTTTACTCCCAGACAGAATTACAATCCCTACATTTATGAATTCTAGATAGTAGGACCAATACAATTAAATTCTTCATAATGACTTCGAGGATTTAATTGTAGATTGTGCTCAATTTTCAGGATAAAGGTGCATGTAATTGCTCATGGAGTTCTTCAAAATTCATTTACCTTGTGTGATAATGTGAAATATTAAGAAATATATTTTGGTCTCTGAATCATTTCCTGAGAAAGATCTCCTAATACTCTTGGAGATGGGGGTGGTTGGAGAATCTTCTGTTCTAATATTTGGACTATGGCCCTGGTTCCTGACACAGAGCTCCTAAGACATTTGTAATTTCCTGAGTGATAGGGGCGCAGGACACTGAGCTCCTAAATCCCTTGGAATTTCCTGTGTGATAGGAGTGACTTCAGCTCTAATGAGGTGACTGTTGAGGCCCTCCTGGACAGCCTCAGGATGAGGACTGGTTGCCAGGGGAACAAGGTGATTATACAGTAGGAACTCTCAGCTCATAATGCCCCAACCTCTGGGGAGCAGAGAAGGGCTGCAAGTTGAATTGATCACCAATGGTCAATGATTTAATTGATAATTCCTATCTAATGAAGCTTCCATGAAATCTCAAAAGGGTTGAGAGGGCTTCTGGATTTCTGAGTATGTGAAGGTGCCTGGAGGGTGGGATACCCTGAGATGCCTTGCTGTATGAATCTCTTCCATTTGTCTATATCTATATCATTTGCATTATCCCTTATAAAAAGTGAGTAAATATAATTAAAATGTCCCCCCGCCAGTTCTGTGCGCCAGTAACTAATCAAACCCAAATAGAGGGTTATGGGAACCCCATTTTATAGCTGGTCATTCAGAAGCTCAGCTCACAATCTGGGGCTCGCAATTGGCATCTGAAATAGAGTACAATTTTGTTGGACTTAATCTGAGTCTTGTGAGATCTGGTATCATCTCCAGGTAGACAGTGTTGAAATGGAATTGAGTCATAAAATATCCAACTATTGTCCACTGGCAAATTGTTTGCTGTGTATATAAAAACCGCCTCACAACTGTTATCAACAGAGTTGTGTTGAGTGACTGGGTGAGAGTAGGAAGAATCATTTTAACTTATATTTACAGATGTGGCCATGAATCTTTAACTTAGTTCAGTCAACAAATACATTGTAAGCACCTAGCATGGACCCGCTGGACACTATTGGACTTTGGGATCTATCAGTGAATGCAACAAATCAAGATTGCTGACCTTAGGAAGTTTATATACTAGTGGAGGAAATATAATAAATAGTAAACACAAGACATAATAAATTTTACAGTATTTTGGAACATGGATAAAGGGATCAAAGTATATCAAGATAGTAGAAATACTGGGAAAGAGAGCTGCTGTTCTAGCAAGCAAGTCTGGGGAGGCCTCATTCTGAAGCAGAGTCTTGAAGAAGGCAAGGAAGTCTAGAAAGAGCAGTGCCTCCTATGGCATGGGAGTAATCTACCTGGCTTTGTCAAGGAACAGCAGAGAGGCAAGTGTGACTGAAGCAGTGTGACTGAAATGGGAAGAGCAGAAGGAGATGTGGACAGAGAAGTAATGGGGACTCAGTTAATGAGCTGCATTGTCCTCTGCTACAGTTTGGATGAGTCTCTCCCAAAGGCCCATGTGTTAAAGACTTGGTCCCCAGCTTGGTACTATTGGGAGGAGGTGGAACCTTTAAAAGAGAGGGCTAGTGGGAGATCTTAGGTTATTGGAGGTGTGTTCTTTAAGGGGATTGTGGGACCCCACTCTCTATCTTCTTGGCCATGAGGTACATGGGCCTCCTCTATCACATGTTCCCTCTATGACATACTGTGCTACCACAGGTCTAAAGCAATGGGACCATTGGTCATGAGCTGAAACTTCTAAAACCGTGTCTTAAAAATGTCTCAGGTATTTTGTTTTGTAATCTAAAGAAGACAAACACATCCTCTGTAAGGGGTTTGGCTTTTACTCTGAGTTGGATGAGGAGATCTTGCATATGCTCATCAGAAGAGGGATACTATTTCACTTTGTTTAAAAGCACATCTGGCCACTGAAGGTTAGAAACAAGGAGACCACTTAGGAGGCTATTGCGTACTCCACACAAAAGATGGCTGTGACTTGATCCAGTGTGATAGTAGAGGAAGTGATAGTGGTAGATCATGGCTATATGTTGAAGGCAGAGTCACTAGGATGGAAAAATATGGAATGGATAAAGGGGTTTTAAATGAGGACTCCAAATTTTCTGACCTGAACAACTAAAAAGAGAAAGCTGACATTCATGAGAAGGGAAATCTTTGGGTGGAATGAGGTTTTGGAGAAAGTGGACTGAGAGTTCCTTTTGGACATGTTGAACTTAATATCTCTATTCAACAGGTTGAATAGGCATTAATGAGATTGTAGTGTATGTGTGTGATTGTGAGTGTGAGAAAGAAAGAGAGAGAGAGAATTACTGAGCCAGAAGCCCACATACGGAGTTCTTGGCATACAGAGAATATTTAGTCACAAGCCTGCATGAAACCACAAGGGAAAGTGATACAGAAAGAGAAGATAAGAGGGCAAACACTAAGCTCTAGGGAGCATCAACTTTAAAAGAGATCAGGTAAACGATTATATAGAAACATGAGCAGTTCATCTATGGTAACAAGTGGGTAATCTGATGAGTGAGTCAAGGCAACAACCAATAAGTAAATGACACACAGGCCTTAGGTTAGGCACAAAGTTCCTGACCATGCATCACTCCAAATCACTGCAGTGTACAGCTAAAGGAATCAAGACAATGTTATTATAATTCAGGTCACATTCATAACAGTCTCTTCAGTATTTAACACTAGGGCATGACAAGAAGAAATCCAAGACATGGGGAGGCAAATTCAATGCCACAAATTATTAACAACATAAGAAACCTTAAGACCATTTAAACCAAACTTGGTACACAAATGAGGAAACTCATGTCTTAGAAACGAACTGATCAGATCAGGTTCGTATAGTAACTTTCAGGAGAATAGGGTATAGAAGAAAGGTCTAATTTCTACCAGTTGAGTACACTTTCTTCCTGTAGGGAATTTAGCAAAGAAATAACATTCAGAAAATATGATAGACTTGCTTTTGAGCCTGACATGACAAAACTTGAACCACAAAACAAACAAAGGTTCTTCTGGGTGATCCAGGAGCAGTCTCAGCAGGGCTCCTTGCCTACAGAAACTTGCATGTTTCCAAAGGGCACTTTCTATTCAGTGACCAGTTTAGAGCAAGTCCAATGACTACATAGATGCAGACCTCAAATTTTAGGGGTGTGAAATTACATGCAATCCTTTAGCAGAATTCTCCATTTAAGAACTTTCCCAGAAGGCCTCATTGCTTTTTCCTATAGTCAGAGTACCACTGAGATTGGGTAAGGTGCCCTGTGAGAAGGATGAATTTGGGCAAGCGGTGGGTCCCAACAGCCTTCAACAGGAGGCATCTCAGAGGTGGTGCATGCCCAATAAATACTCACTGAATAAATATCTTACTGTGTCATCCACTAATGGAAACATGTTGTATAAGCAGGTTTGCCAAATAGGGTAGTAGTCAATAGGTTGCTGAAAACCAATAAACCCCTGGAAACTTAGATCACTTCTCTCTGACTCCATGTTTTGGTCTAGAATTAGATTGGAGACCCTGATGTAGAACTATGGAAGAAAGTTAATTGAGAATAGTCATAGGAAGCATTAGAAGATTTTCATGACAATCTCAGTGTAAATACTGACTGAACAGCACCGTCATTGCTGCCAAGTTGCAGAAAGAGACCTTGGGAAAGCCAGCAGGGGAAGGTTGGGGATCATCATTCCCTTCTGCCTGTCCTGTTCTCCTGATTGGGTGGTGGTGGGGTGATGCCAAGCAAGAGGTGGGAAGCATGGCAAGCACCCACTTCTGACTCTAGTAGCCCTCAGCTCTTTCCTGGCTATTGAGTGTGTGCCCAGCTGCATCTGGCTTGGAGAAATGAGGCTGCTGACACAGGCAGATGAGCTCTGTGGTGAAAAGCCAAGGGAGAGATGACATTTGAAAGATCCCTTTACTATTGCTTCCATTCTTCCCACTCCTCCAAGTGATTGGGATCCTAGGCCCAATTTCTTATTAAGCCAGAGGAAGCATTACTTGCATCACCCCCAGATGATTGCTACAGGCTGATGATTACAGCATGATGGCAGGTCAGCCAGGGTCACACTGCTGAGCATGCAGGCCCTTCTGTCCAAGGGGAAGGGGACTTCTCTAAAACCACCTCGCCTGTTCCATTTGGGAAACCGGCTGCAGAAATCACCTTCATCATTATGCAGACAATGGAAACTGAGATTCAGAGAAAGAAAACACCTGCATCTAATGTTATTTGCCTTTAGCCTTGCTACTCAAAGTTAGAGTTCTTGGACCAGCAGCCTAGCAATGAGGAATCATGTGCTCCATCTCTTGTCTATCTTATTCTTTGATTTATACCCCAAATCAAGCTCACATACATACCCTTTCAGGCAACTTTTCCTGGCCACTTTCTCCTAGAATAAACTCTGGCCTCCAGAGCAATGATGCTCAACCTTGCCTGCACATTGAAACCACCTGAGGAAAATTTAAAACAGTCTTGACACCAAGGTCCTTAAGTGGTGAGGGTAGGGCATCAGATATTAGGATTAATGAAAAGCTTTCCTGGTAATGCAGTATTGGGGAAAAGTATCTTAGAATATGACTTCTAGCCCTGAATCACATGAGATTTTAATGATTTATTCTTTTGATTTTGATAATCACTTCTACAATGGTCTTTCCCTTGTCTCTACAATAAGAGTAAATTACTGGAGTACAGGAATTTATCGTGTGTTGCAAGAGTGAGCACACATGGCCTTGAGGGAGAAGCCCAAAGAGTAACCAACTTGAACTCTGCTTCTAGGTCTGACCTTGTTGCATGGTCTTGGGCTTATCCCTGGACTTTACCCATCCCCAATTCTTTCTCCACAATATAAGATTGCAGTAGAGGATTTGATAAGGTGCCTGCAAGCTCTGATATTTTGTAATTCTAATGAGCACTCAGGAAATGGGGACTGATTGTAACCAATCCAGGCCTTGAAGCCTGGTGTATAACCCATTTTAGTGTGTGTCCTGCATCTTCCTACTCCTGGGGAATGGTGTTCATGTTCTCCACCTCTGAAGATGAGTCTTCTCAGCGGGAGATCAGGCCTCTTGAAGTCCTTTTTACCAAACCCTATCTCAGTCCATGGTGTG